>JAAEAF010014575.1:0-78745 GCA_011037195.1 Triatoma infestans | reverse complement strand
ACAAGAAACACTTGCTACCGCTATACAAGAAAAGCAATCAGACGGAAATGGAAACACTGTTTTCTACGATTAGAAAGTGTAGAAGATTTTTCTAGTTAAAAATGTAATTTTTTTTTTTTCTGTGTTTAAATTTACAGCTTTAGAAGCAGGTCGATGACTTCCAAATAGCTTGGGGCGATTATGGCCAAAGATTGAAAAATTAATCGTGAACATGATTCAGAATAGCTAGGATTGGGCAAATGTTTTATGCAGATATAATAGCTTTATCTCAAGTATCAGCAGTTCCTATTCAACACGCAAGCATATGCCACCATCGCTACATTGACAAGGCTCATGAGTTTGGCGAAGAAGCTCCGCCCAAGCTTCTCTCACCTCAAGATTTTTTATTTAAGAAGATCAAGAGAATCTCAAAAATTATTCTATCACTAGACTACCACCACTTGACAACATCAGTAGTCAATTACGTATCTCTCTCTCTCATTCCTGCTTCCTCACATCCTGCTTACGCTACCTCTATCCCACTAGACATCAGTAAAAAGTCAGATAAATCAAGCATGGCTAGATAAGATTTACCTACATTTTTATTCTCACATATGGCTGCTATTCAAAGACAGCCATTTCAAAAAGTGCAAGAAAGCAGATTCCAAGCTGAGGAAACGATGAAGCCCTTGGACGAATTAGAACAATGAAGCTTAGTAGAGTATCAGACCATCCTATACTAAACTGCACACTATACTACAGACGAATTTTTCGGCCAGAATAACCCAAAAGTAGCACATTATTTTAATTTTCCAAGTTTTTTTTAAAACACAGCTTTATACCATTACTTTAACTTATTATATTTGATCCATTTTTCAGATTTATCAATTTTAATTGAATAATTTTTTCGCAGCATTGAATTTTAGGAAATTAGTTTAGTTCTAGGGGAAGCAATCATAGAAATTCCACGGGATTCCTGTAAATTTGGGGCTGAGGCAGGGAGATCCGATGTCCTCTGTTCTCTTTAATTTAATTCTGGAAGTGGCTGTCCGTAATATAACCGAGAATTCCTGGGGTAGCATTTATAACCGCCTATGCAGCTTTTTGCTTATGCCGATCATATAGCAATTGCTGCAAGATCGGCAGCTGCAACTAAAAAATGCTTTGGGGGGTATTAGAGGAAGGAGCAGCAAAATATTGTCTAGAAATAAATGAGGAAAGGACTAAATATATGGTCACCACTCGAAGATTGAGGAGATTCAGCGACTTACAAGTTGCTGAACATCGCTTTAAGGCTACAAAAGATTTCAAGCATCTAGGCAGCTTACTAACGTGCAAAAACGACGTAAGCCAGGATATTTAGAATAGAATAAGCGCTGGAAATAGATGTTATGTAGCCTTGTTGCCGACACTCTGAAATAAATGCATATCAAGACCATTTCTAGGACGATCCTCAGACCAGTAGTTTTGTATGGTTCCGAAACCTTACCCTAAGGAAGGCGGGTGAAAGAAAGTTAAATACCTGGGAAAGCAAGGTGGCCTATCCAGGGAAATGGAGTATACCGAATAAGGAACTAAGAGAGCTTTATAGGGAGGATGATCTTGTGGGCACAGCAAAGACAGGCATACTGCGTTGGATGGGGCATCTGCACGGATTGGTGCCAGTCGGGAGGGGGGCAAAGAGGCTCTATGAAGGGCTTCCCGGAGGGAAGGCCTCGTTTAAAATGGCTACAGGTTGTAGAAGAGGGTCTGGGGAAGATGGAAGTAAGGCAATGGAGAAGGAAATTGAATGATAGAGACGCCTGGCAGCAAATTTTTCTGGCGAAGGCCAAGGTTATTCAAGGACCGTAGAGCCAATGGAAGAAGAAGAAGAATCATAAAAATTACCATTTTAATTGAAATAAATGCATTTTGAATAAAATTGGAAAATGAATTTAAAAGACGATTGAAACTTTAAATGACTTTTTTGGTAATTTAATTTAATAAATATACGATATTTGTCATCATATATTTTTAAAAATTATTAGGCGTATAAACTCATTCCAATTTTTTTTTAACAAGTTAAAGAAGAATTTCAAACAGGAACAACCGAAATAAAACCAGTTTGAAGTTCCAGTGTTTTAAGAATTTTTTTTTTTATTGAGATAATAAATCTGTATTTAAATTTATTATATTTTAAGTAAAATATAATTGCAAATTTTTGTACTTAGTTGTGCCATACTGGCTGTAATCACGCAAAGATATATAACAGATTAAAATAAATAAATGACTATTACTGGTAAAATTGTTATTGGTCCCATTTCTAGATAGTTTGTCTTATTATTTTGTAATAATACTAGTGAAATATCTAATTCTAATCTAAATTAAATAATAGAACCAGTAAGCTATTTGTAATATTGTATCTAATGTACTTTCTCCTTTTTTAAGTATTTAACTGTTTCGTCATTTAATAATAATAATGGTTCAAGTAAGAAGTTGTTTTTATTCAAGGTATCACGAATTGATCTATTTAAATTGCATTGTATCATCTAAATAATTTTATATTTAGCGTTTAAATATAATACATGTATCACTATTAAAGATATATTGTTCTAATATTGCACAATTATTCATTTAAAAAAAAATAAAATAAAATACATATAAATTATTTTAATATTCTTAAATGGCTTATATCTGCTTATATATCATTTATTCTTTTATGATATCTACCATACACTTTTAATTGTATTATACAACAGTTCTGTAATAATCGCTTAGATAATGAAACTGTTTTTTTATTAAATATTCAACTTACAAATTCGTAATAATTTGTTTTGCAAAACTGCATGTACCTAATAACTTTAGGAAGTTAAATAACAGTTTTAAATTAAAGACTTATTAATGAAAATCATTATTCTTGCTTTTGTGTAGGAATAATTAAATTGTAGTTAAACAGGTAATTAGTTAAAGATTCCAAATTATTGTAGTAGATAATGATTCTTGAACTTTTGCTTTTTATAATAGTATAAGAAATTATTGAAGACTGGGGTCACAGAAAACAATTTCAGATTATCCCCCAACGTTTGGAATATATTTTTCTCTTCTTCAAGTAAAAGAAAGAATATTGAATTTATGTATTTATTTTTTTTTTTTAGATGAATCAAATTGAACTAATCAAAATTAAAAAATTAATAAAAAAAAAAAAGAAGCAAAAATCAAATAATGGCTTTAAAGTGGTTAGCAGATCACATTGTACACAGTAGGACTTTAATCATTGTTTTGTTTTTGAGTTTTCTATTTTCTTTATCATTTTTTTTTTAATGTTTATTATGTTTTTAATTTGTTTCATCTTGAAATTTTTTTTCTTTAATATCCCATAAGAAGGTAATAAATTTATTCTAAACGATGGAGTTATCTGAAAGAAATTGATTTTATGACCAATCCCCAATGACTTCTTTAGCTAGCTATAATTATATTTATTCTGAAATTTGGAGGTTTTTTTCCAGGTCTTGAAATTCCTTTAATATCTATTTTAAATTAAAATCTGATTTAATATGTTTGATTGTTATACTAAGCAAATATTGATTCTATTATTTTCTATAAAAACAGTATTGGAAGATGAAGGTGAATAAAAGATTTTAATTTTAATAATGAGTGTTACCTTTTCATTTAAATAAAGAAACTTTTATTTGTTTCAAACGACATCAAGTGATGATCATTAGAAAGTTATTTGGAATAATTACCAAGAAACATAAAATTCGAAAAATTTTACTGTTGGCAATGATTATAATTTGTGTGAAGAAAAAAACGAACATATTTTAGACTATCTATGATCTTTTAAACTTATTTAGTAATAAAAATTTAATAGGTTGGTGTAAAAATAATTGGTTTCTTTTTTATATTTTATTATTATTATATTATTAAACTCTGATCCTTGTTTTGATAATAAACTTTCATTTTGCTATGGTCATGGCAATATATTGTAGTTTTAAGTTTGAAGACTTCGCCCTCTTTTTTTTTATGTTTGTTTGTTCAATCTTTACTTTAATATATATTACGATATCAATGAAAAATGTGGCGGAAATGGCTTATTAACCAAGTATTTGGGGAGAGAACAATGAATGAACTTACCAATTATCGTATTTTCTGCAGAGCACAGGGGTATTGATGATGAGAACGATTTTGCAAACCTCTGCTATTGATGGTTATCAATTAGGATCTGTTATATAAAAAAAAAACAGACTTTCATAGAAATTTGCTTTTTCTTCATTTTAGTTCAGCTGCCCAACGAAGTCTTAAACTTTAAAATGTTAGGAAATTGTCTATGAAAGTACCTGTCCCTTACGTCGTTTAAACAAAAAATAACAAGTGATTTCAAGAGAGAATTTAGAATAATTGGAGAAACCTATAATTTAATATGATTTTATGACGAAAAGTGTTGAAAGCATCGTCGTGAAAGACATAACAGTACATAACAACACTATGTATTATTTATTCAAGCGATTTTTAATCATATAATTTTTAATAGGTTGAGGCAGAAAAGAAAAATTTTCGATTTTTGTTCTAGATATGAAACTTTGAACAACAATACAAAGATATCATTTTATTTATTTAAGTTGATAATATAGGTATTTTCAAGTACAAATCGGATCATCCTTCTTTCCTTTCAATCATACCGAAGCTGAAATGCCGCAAGGCAACATTCTCAGTATACTTTCACTCAGTATACATCCTTTACTCAGTATACCCTACAGACATCCCAACACATCCTGGATACCATACTTCTCACCTATGCAGATGATGATACTGCTATCCTGTCTACCAATAATGATCCCGTAACAGCCCATACAAATCTACAAACCCACCTCTCCTCCCTAGAAAATTGGTTTAAAAAAATGTGTCAGTAAACTTAATGAAAATAAGTTCCAAAACATTACCTTCACTGTACGTCGCATTACTCTTCCCCCAGTCTACTACAACTAATTTCCCTTACCAGTGGTCAACGTTGCTCGCTATCTTGGGCTATACTTAGACCGAAGACTTATCTAGAATCCTCATACACGACTTGAAAGAATAGAACTAAATAGACGCTTGCGACAACTTACAAGACTATTGGACAACAGATCTAACTAGACATAACTCTCCCTAGACAATAAAAGACTTAATTTATACATCTATTTTAAAGCATATCTGGGCGTATGGGATAGAATTATGGGGTTCAACCAAACGCCGCGTAAATCTCCATAATCCAGAATCCTGCGTAACATTGTAAACGCTCCTTTTTACGTCTCCAACCGAACCACATACACTGACCTTAATACCGTTCATTGCTCAAGTCGCCCCAAACCCGTTGCAGGAAATTCCATATTAACCTTCAGACTCACACAAGTCCTTTAGTTCAACACCTGTCTTCTCGAACACTTCCTAATAACTCTCCTCGGCGTCTTCAAAGACAATGACCTCGTGAGCTTCTCTCAAGTGAAGAGAGTCAATAGTGATTTCGCGTTGTTTAGGAGTGTTATCATTAAATAGCTTCTCCACTCATTTTGTATTTATGTTCTTTGTATAATTGTTACTTATAGCGCTATCATGCTGATTGTAACGTGAATAAGGATTAAAAAAAAAGTTTAACATAATTTTAATTCTTTGTTTTTAATAAAGGAACATTTTTTAGAAACACTTTCTCTTATTTTAATGGAATTGTTGGATAATTTATTGTGATAAATTCTTTTCTATTAAATAGTTTGCCATTGTCTATGATCCAAACAATGAGTTGCTTTGCTATTTCAAAGAAACATTTAAAAAAATATCTAATAGGGAAAACGTGTTTATATTAGATGTGATTGAAGAAGACTTAAAAGGAATGGAGATTTATATACAAAAAATAATAATAATAAATTAAACGCAATAAATGATGCATTTTTATTACTGTGGGAATGTTATTGTTTTGACTTTGGACGATCATTTATTTAAATGTGTATACACAACTAAGTACTATCAGTTTGCTCATTGTAAATTTAACTTATGTATTTTTCGAAATAAGCAAGTAAAGTAATGCTTTTTTTTTGTAGGCTGACTTAACTTCCAAATTAAATGCCGTGGACATATTCCTTTATTAATAATATGTTTCCAACAAATACAAATTTAACATTAATAACCGGGTCTCAAACCGGGAACTTCCTGGTTTAAGTTAAAGTTCATGTTCATAATCACTCACCAAACCCATAAAGGAAAGTGAACTAGCTATTTTTTGAGGGATCTTCTCATATCCCAGCCTATCAACACAAACTAAAGAACAACACTTACATTTGACACCACCAACACACATACACAGGAAGTGGCCAAATAGTTGGATTTAGTATCCTTGTAATAGTAATAGTATCTTTGGGTAAACTATAGCTCATCGCCACGTACAATCACTTAGATATAGGTTATTATAGATTTTACAGACGGCTATATACCATGTCCATAAAAACATGTGACACTCAAGGAAGCAAAACTAGTTCTTTTAGGTTGTAGCTAGGGTTGCCAGATCCTAATATATTTAATATCACCCTGATATATTTTGTCCTAATTGATATATGATATTAGACTCTAAATATACGTCTAAAAATGATATATTTATCCGATCACTGCGATGGTAGCAATAATAATTCGTATTAGCACACTCATCTCGCGCCTCACAATCATCAGTGACCAAGTAGTGAATGCTGATTGGTTGATAGGAGTCTCGTTAAGGGCACGCGCATAGCTTGCGCCAACGCATTCCGCCGGTTCCGCTCTCGCCAGTGTCAAAAATGACAAAACTAAAAATTTAGGTTACAAATACTTAAAAGATGTTCTACACCAACTGACAATCAGATAACATTGACGTCTAAGATTTTATGGCCGCAGCTGTATGTGCGTTTATTTTCGTTATAAATTAACAAATTTTGAAAGTTATAAATTAACAAAAGTTGGTTTTTATTTAATAAAGCTTTCAAAAAAATGTGGTATATTTCTTTCTAAATGATCATTTTTGAAATCTTAATCATATATTTTCACATTTTTCACCCGGCAACCCTAGTTGCTGCGGATTTGCCTCTCTATACACAATCTTTAAAATGTACACTCATCTAAAATCTAACAATTCACCAAACTCGCCCTTTATCCACATTTTTATACGAAAATGAAAATATTTATTATTATTATTAGAAATAAACAGAATATGTATGTTTAAATAATGTTTCCGGATGAAGATCCGTTAAGAAGTTGCTCTTATAATAACAAAAACAGAATGTATATAACAATGTTCATCAGAGGATCATGACATACTATCATCATTTCATTATCAGGATAGTTGAGATCACGAATCTTATTCCCAGTTGATTTGATGTCAGCACATTCCTCTTTCCATTACTTTTTCCCAGCATACGTATCTTCACATAAACAAAGAAAGGAATGTTTTCTTTTATTAGATATTGTTGAAAGAATGAAAAAATAAAATAGGTAATATATTGTCCATTAATTTATGGGAATATGAATATTTCTTATAGTTAATTATAGCCTACCATACTATTATACTAGATCGATAAGTAAATTAGTGACCTATTTCGTTGTCTATTTCCATTCATCATCAAATATCTTTCAATTTTGTATACTTTAGGATATTTTGAGACACATCAATCCATTAAATTTTACCGTAATCTTTCATGAGGAATAATTGTTATTTTGAAGTTGCATTTGTAAACATTCATTGAGATATATTTGTTAATAAATTGTAACAAAATTTGTTGTGAAACCTCACACATGTTTTCCTTAGTGCTGTTTTCACAGTGACTGGTAGACTATCTTGTTTGACTAAATGTTTAGTTATCTTAACTCCCACCAGGCTGCTTAAAAACTGACATTGTTCTGATTTGAAATTATTTCGGAGAGGAGAGGAATATGTTATTAGCTCTCAGTAATCAATCAGTGTTGTACTGGCAAATTTCTAACAATTCGCTTGCTTCATGTGGCCAGAAAAAAAAAGTTAGGGCAGTCAACATAGAATAATTATTTCTCATCATGGTTTTAGTATTTTTTCTGATATTGATTTATCAGTGCAAAAACAATGAGAATGACAATTTAGAATGAAAATTTAAAGGCACCTAATTCACGAATACTTTGTTTTTGGCCTGTGACAGGCAATATATTGGACTTTTATTGGATTTTCTAAATCCTTTTTGTCACAAATTATTACAATAAGAAAACCAATCCAATAATTACTTCTATTGAATCATATTTGATTTCGCAAAATTTATTAACATTAATTTTCCAAATAGAAATTCTGATTTCGCTATATTTTGTGTCTTTTTTTTATGAAATGATCTCAGAACTGTGGCCAGTCTGGCAATTTTTTTTTTAGTTATCTAAGGGATGGGAATAGCTAAGTGGTTAGCGTACTGGATTTCCATGCGGAGGACCCGGGTTCGAGTCCAGCTGTGCTACCCTTACATTTTTTCTTCTTAGGAGCCTCTAAAGCTCACTGTCCGGTGATGGACAGTGTTGTCTGTAATGAGAGAACACTATACACTGTCCAGAGGCCGACAGTGCACTGAGAAGGCTCCGGGCGCGAATGACCATAGATATTGACGCGCCTTAAATAAAAAAAGAATAAAATAAGATAGAAAGAAAGTATGCATGGATTACTGATAATATTAAACAGTGATAATAATAATAAAAAATTATTGTACTGAAAAAACAAAATATACTAATGAAAACAAACAAAAACAAAAAATAGAAAATACACTAAAGACACGGTCCATAGGACCATCGAAGGAGTTGCAACGTGATTACATATTCTTATATACAATATTAAATGTATTCATTTTTCATAATTAAAAAGTAAAATAATTAAAATTAAATAAACAATAATAATGATACTAAAATACATAAGTTTAAATAGAAAAAGAAGAAAGGAAATATTAAATGAAAAAATGGAATACATATGAATAGAATTTTGGAAAAAGCAAAAATCAATTTATAAATGAAAAAGTTATTTGCAAATAATATTGTTTCACTTGGACGGGTTCCATGTTATCCACCCCGAACAAACAGAACAAATAATACTTTATTTATAGTAAATTTTAGTTATTATATAAAATCTTCTATTGGGCGTTCATTAAAAATTAAATTCAGATACCAAAAAATATCTATATTGCCCATGCCAGTGTACAAAATTTCCCGTCTTTTCCATTTGCATAATCTTTAAATTCTTCTATATCTAATTGTCTTTTATTAAGATATAATAATCTAAATTCATTTAGAATTGGACAGGTAACTATAAAATACAAGATACCTACATCATCTCTAGTATTCTAGAGAAAGCATTTTTTTTATCACCTTATCAAAACTGTACTTATTCACGTATAGTAATTCCCCGCGTATCTTAAATACCCAACTCATTGACTGTCTATCTAAAGTTGCTATGCATATAGTTATTAAACTTAAGTTTCTTTATATCATGTATGAGATTTGCTGTTTAAGGACAGATTTATATAATATCTGGTTATTAAAGAAAGGTTTTCTTTAATAACAATTACAACATCTATTATTTTGATTAGTCTATTAATTAATCTGTCTGACGGAGTTCCATATTTCAGTGCACAAATATTGACTGACAGACATACTGTCTTAAACATTGGAAGTTTAGTAAATGTTTAGTTATTTTAACTTTCAACAAGGAGGTTTAAAAATTGACATTGTTCTGATTTGGAGAGGTGAGGGGAATATCTTATTAGCTCTCTACAAGTTTTGTATTGATACATTTCTGACAACTCACTTGCTTCATGTGGCCAGGGGAAAAAATATGGGCAGTCAACATAGAATAATTATTTCTTACCATGGTTTTAGGGTTTTTTCCTGATAGTTCATTTATGAGCCTTTGATAGATCAGTGCAAAAACCATGAGAAATTACTCTATAATGGTAATTTAGAATGAAAATTCACGAATATTTTCACTTTGGCCTGTGACAACCAATATTTATATTGGACATTTCTAAATCCTTTCTTGGCACAAATTTTTATAATAAGAAAACCAATCAATAATTACAGTAATCAATCTGTCAATAAAATATTTTCATAATAAACTTTACTTTACAAATTCAATAAACGTAAAATTGCTAATACCAATTTCCAAATAGAAGTTTTGATTACATTAAAATTTGCCTCTTTTTTTTTATGACGTAATCATTTAACTGTGCCCAGTCTAGTGTTTTTTTTGTTTGTTTTCTTTAGTGATCCAAGAATACTATGCATGTATTTCTGATAATATTAAACAATACATATATTTGTTTAATAAACAAATTTTCAAATGCTTATGAGCAAAGGTATTTCTATCCATAGTTGTATTGTAGTTGGGCCTGCAAAGCTTGAAAATATCAGTGATTTTTTCCGTGGCAGTCTGCTTCATTTTGTATGATCATTGGCCGGTTTTGGGAGTTCGCCTATCGAATTTATTTACATTGAGTGTGTAAATAAATTTTATTTACATGATTTTATTTTATACAAGTGTGTTATCACATTGTTTACCAAAACATCTCCTGAAGATAGGTGAACTACTATGAATCAGTTTTTCATGGAAAAAATTGCCGATAATATTTAATTATTCTTGAAGAATTTTAACAACCGGCTGCTTCAGGCTACCTGCCAACACAGGCCACTTTGTCCCATAACTCCCGAAAAATAATTATGAATATAAGAAAATTAATAGTTATACAAGTGTGGTATGAAAAACCAAGTGTAAAGTAAATCTTTTTTGAAGCTTTTTTTTTTTTAAGAGAAATTTGGGAAAATTGAAAAACTCATTTTTAAAATTCCAATTCCTCATTCCATTTCGGTTGACCAATATTTCTTCGTATAAAGTTGCTGTCTGTATAATATATGTTTAGTATAACTTAAGGCACTTGGAAATAATTCTTTAAGGAAATCCTCAGCGCAAAGCCGATCACACTATTCCCAGAACCCAGTGGCGTAGCAAAGAAAACCAAGGGGGATATCTGTTCCCTGGTTGCCAATCTTGGGGTAGACAAAATTTATTTGCGTTTATTTCACTTATTTAAAACCTGAAAACTAAACTTGAACTATATGTGTAGATAACTATATAAACTTTGAAGCAAATCCTATGAATCATATCACGAAATACTGAAGAAAAAAAAAGCGTTCAATAAAGTTCACATACATTGAACGAATTTTGAATTGAAACTTTCAATCGATTTTAACTTGCTCATGTGACACACACATATGCAGCGTGATTAGTGAACAGAAATCACCCAGAACATTTTTTTCGTCCTCAGTGACCCTGAAACATGTACTCCAATGAAACTAATTTTCAAAAATTAAACACGATCGCTATAGTCTCCCCCCTTGAAGTAATAAGATTAAGTAAATACCACTCGCATCTATAAAGCCAATTTTTCTGTTTATATTGGCGATGTCCAAACTTTATTGGATCTGAAAATCTTTTACATTGTGTTGAAAAAAAAAAAAAAATCAGCTTATTTATCATAATGATATAATGCATGATACATTATTGAAATAACGCAAAATATTAAACTTTCTCATTTTAATTTCGAATGAAAAAGATAATTAGTTAGTTCATTTTTAGAGAGACACCATTGGATACATTCCCAGTTTATGTGGTAATAATTAAAAATTATATTTTATGAAAGGGATTATTAATTTATTTCCTAGTTAAATGGCTGTGTCTATGGATGTTACTCTCCCTAGTTAGTCATTTATAACTTTCACGGTCATGGGGTTATAAGGATAGATAATTTTATAAGTAGGGCTTTACTGGAATCCCCGTGACCTCTCTGCAAAGATTCCCACAATAGGTAATATTTTCTAATTTCTTCGGCAAATAATTGATTCCAGAAATTATTCTTAATAAATTACTTTAGTTAAATAATGTAAAAATATTGTTCTTAAAAAATTTAAAAAAATTAAAATAAATCACAGATGGTTTTATTGAATGTGTGGAAAGTTTTCATTAATTTACATATACTGTCACTATCTCATTCGCTTCTCAGTTGAAATATAGCTTACATCAACAACTATCGTTAAAACTATGAAAAAAAAAAACAACACATATTTATCTTTCCCTTCAGGAAACTTGTAAATAAAAATATTTCAAAAATTTTGCTAATATTATCATTGAGAAAAAAAAAGTTAATAATCATAATTATTCGGTTAACGTTTTCATGTTGCACCGACGAAATTTGGCCGGAAGTATTTTATAGATTATCGAGATTATATCTAGATTAGGATCATTTATCGTCATTTGTTCACTGAATGTTCTTCTTTTATTTGATACATTGATTATTATTATTATTATTATTTTCCTTATTCCTAGCAAGAGGAAGTGATGCTATTGTGACAAATTTTCGACGGAAATATACGTTTGAGATCCTCTAATCTATTCGGAAAAGTGGTATTTAGAAATTGATTTGTGTATGTGTGGTCAGTATAAAGTTAAAAAGCGAAATTCGTAGAAAGTTTAAACTTTATATTTAGTTCCACGAAGAAGGAGTGCTGTTCGGGGAGCTTTTTTCGATGTGAAGCAGGCCTTCGATCGAGTATGGCGCCCGGGTCTGCTCTGGAAACTTAAGGGCATCCTTCCAGCCACTTATTATCTATCCTAAAGTCTTACTTATACGATAGATATTTTCAAGTACAAATCGGATCATCTTTCTCTCCTCTCAATGATTATTCGAGGCAGCATTCTAGGTCCTATACTTTACTCAGTATATACTGCAAACATCCCAACACATCCTGATACCATCCTTCTCACCTATGCAGATGATACTGCTATCCTGCCTACCAATAATGATCCTGTAACATCCCATAGAAATATACAAACCCACCTCTCCTCCCTAGAGAATTGGTTCAAAAAATGGGTCATTAAACTTAATGAAAATAAGTTCCAAAACATACCTTCACTCTACGTCGCATTACTCTTTCCCCCCAGTCTACTACAACTTAATTCCCCTACCAGTGGTCAACGTTACTCGCTATCTTGGGCTCTACTTAGACCGTAGACTTACATGGAATCCTCATACACGACTTAAAAGAATAGAACTAAACAAACGCTTTCGACAACTTAAAAGGCTACTGGACAACAGATCTAAACTCTCCGTAGACAACAAAAGACTAATTTATACATCTATTTTTAAAAACCCTAATCTGGGCGTACGAATTAGAAAACATGGGGTTCAACCAAAAACGCTCAAATCCCAAATATCCAACCCTACATCCAAATCCTCCGTAACATTTTTAACACGCGCCTTTATTAACGTCCCACCTCGCAAACCTATATACTGGAATATTATAGACTGTTCATGGTGCTCAGGTCCGCCCAATCCGTTACAGAATGTCCATATTACCTCAAGACTCCACACAAACCCTTTAAGCAACAGACCAGACCTGTCCTTCCTGACCTTCCTAATAACCCTCCTAGACGTCTTAAAAAAACAATGCCTCGTGATCTCCCTCGCACGTGGAAGCGATCAATAGTGATTTTTTGTATGTTTTGGAGTGTTTACCATTAGTATCTTATTTCCACGTCCTTTTTGTATGGTATGTTCCTTTGTATTATTGTACTTTATAGCGCTACTCGCGCTGATTTGTAGCTAAATAAAAGATTAAACAAAAAAAAAAAAGCTTCCATGAAAGGCCCTGACAATGAGATTTTGATCAAATTCGGTCAACCGGATATACCACTTTACTGAACCCAAGTGTTTTTTCATTTTTTTGACATTTTTCTAGAAAACGGTTCCAACTATTTTCTTTAAACTTAGTAAACAACCTGCACATACAGAATGCTTAACTTTTATTCCAGACATTTTTCCGGGAAAATTCATTTAAAAGGGTTTTTCGGGGGAGGTTGGAGAGGTGGGAGTTATGTTTTCCTTTGAAGTGTTATTTCAGTTATATTATATTATTCTATCATCTACATAATATTAATTTCAATGGAATGTGATATCAAAATTCCGAATTTAAAGTAAATTAATTCGTACAACGAATTTACTGAACAGTTTTTTTTTTTGTGCAACTTTATAAAAACACCAAAGAATTTTATTAAACTTGTTATACCAACCCAAACATACCAAGACCTTTTATTACTTTTGTTTGGAACTTTTTCTGAGAAAATTTAAGTTGTTTTTTTTTAAGAGAGGGAGAGGTTATACTTTCCTCAAAATAGTCTTTTTATGAAGTTTAGATTTTTCCCATTCATGTAAATTGAATACAATGGCAATTAAACATGTAGTACGTAAATATTACATTTTGAAGAGAAAATAATTCAATTAAAGAAGAGAAAAGAATCGTAATAGGTGAAGGCGTGTGAGTGTTTCACACCAGTTTTTTTGTTTTACGCGAAAGTAAACCAAATGAATGTGCTCATAAACGCTTTGGAAGCTTACATTATTACGTCTAAATTTCCACATAAGCCAATATATGTAGTGTCCATTTTCTGATTAGAACTAAATTATAGAATGACCTTAATATTTAGGAGGATTTAATTTGAAGGAACAAAACGAGAGAGAAAATAGTTACAGAGAAATGAAAAAGTTCGTCAGTATAGAGCTTCCTTTATGTGAAATTCGGTAGTTATTGCGGGAATCCTCAAGTTTTAGTCGAAAGAAAGTAGCAAATTTCGTTTATGTTTCGAATTATCTTTTCTCGATGTCTTTCTCGTACAGTTTTGAGGAGAAAAGTGAGGACATAGAGAATGGTAGCAGATTTCTGATATGAATTAGATAAACATATTAAATATATTTATTAAAACAGAAAAAGAATAAACTGTAGAAGTTTTTGGTGAAGATTTACATATGTAAACTAGTGAATGGTCATAGATATAGGTAGCCCTTGTGACGAGGTTACCATCTAGCAGTAGAAAGTCTAACAAATAGCACGTGCATGTAGGTGAAAATAGAAAACATTTATCTGGGATTTTATCCGCCATGTTTTTACTTTCTCTTACTAATAATAGTAAGAGGAAGTAATTGCGATCGTGTCAGGTTTTCTAAATTGAGTTATCATCAGAAATCTCTACATGTTTTTGGGGGCGCGCTGAATACGGAAAAAAAATGTTTTTACCCAATGATCTATGGTAACAGAATATCTCAAAAATGAAAAGGCACAGAAGAAAAGCCCAAACTTGTGATTCCGTTTAGGTATTACCCACCGTATCAGAGACGAAGGTTTCTGGTAAAATATCTCCACTGGTAAAGTGGTACTTTACTGAATTTTTTTTTTGGTTCATTTTTTCAAAATTTTTTCGAAAACGGCTTCAACAATTTTCAAAACACATAAATACCAATATAAAAGTAAATTTAAACAAGTCGAAAGTGGTTGTCTTCAGTAAGGATGGAAGACTTGGTCCCTTAGAAAAATGGAGATATATGGGTTTACTAATAGAAGTTACCAATTCTTATAAATATCTTGGTGTTGTTTTAACATCTCGCCTTTCTTTTCGTCATCACTTGAACGACAAAATATCACTAGCTAAGTTAGGGCTGAATAGGGTCTGGTCCCGCTTTCTCTTTCACAATCAAGTGCCATTAAAATCCAAATATCAAGTCTTTAACACTGTACAGCGGTCAATATTATGTTATGCTGCCCAAGTCTGGGGCTACCAGCGTTATGATGAATTAGAGAAATTTCAAAGTTATTTTGTTAAAAAAGTGTTTACTTTGCCCAATTCTACTCCTAACTACATAATTCACCTTGAGGGCTCCATCAACAAAGTTTTTTACTTCACATTAAATCTTCATATTAAATATTGCATTAAAATTATTTTCTTCTCCTGATTCCCGTTTAACTAAGATTGTACCCTAAGAAGTTGTTAAAAAGAATATTCTTTGGTTTAAATGCTGGTCGGATCTTTTACAGAAATACTCAACAGAATTCAGTTTTAGTCTAGATAATTTGTCAGACTGGAAAACTTATGCTTCAGTCTTACTAGTGAAAATCAGAACAAGTGATCGGGAGGACTTTGTGAGTCTGATCGTTTCCTTCTTTATAAAGAGCTGTTGGATATTAATAAAAATCTTTCTACAATATAATGTTGGCCTAAATGAAGAAGTTAATCTTAAAGATTTGAGCATATTGTTCAAAATAAGGGGTGAATTACTCAATCTAAATTGTGTCCCATGGTTTAATCAAGATCCGGATAAAGAGAGGTGCCACTTGTGTAATTTAAATGAACGAGAGGGATATGTTCCACTTCTTATGTCAATGTTCTACACTGGCTCATGAATTCGTCAATTACACTTTGGAATGGGTTCATTTTCATCACAGTTTGTGATTTCTTACCTCACCAATATAATAACTGTCTTGTTTTTGTAAAATTTGTTCAACAAGCTCTAGATTATAGAAATAAAGCCACTCATTAATACCTACAATTTCATAATTAATAATTATAATAAAACAAAATAGTAATTTTCTTTGTTATATGTAATTTTGCTGTTCTTTTTATGTAATACATTAATAACCAAACTCTGGCAGACGGCTTCATGCCATGCTATATGTAATACAAATTTACTTATTTTTTGTATGTGATATTTTCTTTTAAATAAAGTGTATTGTTATTATTAAATACCTATAACGTTTATTTCTAATATTTTTCTCGGAAATTGGAAAATTGATCAGGTGAAAGGGGGTTTAGGGGAACAGTAGTGTTATGCATTCCTCTAAAGTATCACTTCATATACGTAATATATTGTTTTACCACCTATATACCCAAATACACCCGGGGAGCATTGATAAAATTCCAAATTTGAAGAAAAATCAAATAACCGGAAATGCAATATTAGTTTTTGAGATAAATTTTTCTGAATATGATTTTTGGTTATAACGAATTTTCAATTAACCTGGAATGCTTGCTGCATAGATAGATATGTATTACTTTTATTTGAAACATTTTTCTGAAAAAAATGACTTATTCACTTCTTAAAGACTTCTAATCCATTCTCCCTTTTTGATGAACATGTTCAAAGACCAGGACATTATTTCCTCCATTAGTTCTGGTTCCATCACTATAATCCATGTTAGACATCATTCCTAGATCATCTGGATCTTTAATGTAAAATCTGTAGCATTGTAGCAGTTACATTGTTTTCTACTTTCATCATCTCTCCTGTTCTCTTCAATGGCATAATAACATTAAAACCATTTTATTTCTTTTCCCAAAAGCGAGGACGGTTGTGCAAAGCTCTTCGATAACTGCTTTTTCGTCATTTAATAGAAAATACTTCCTTTAAAGAGTCAAGTTTTACTATCGTTTTTTTTTAATTCTAGCTTTTTCCATATTTTCTTTAATTTCTTGATTTTAAATCTTCTATAAATAAATTCACCAAATATTTTTTTTTTATCTCTGAAACTTCAGAGACTAGATTTTTAAAATTTAAATTTAAAATCTAACACAGTAGTAAAAAAATATCTATTAATTCCGAATTAAATCACTCCCTTCTCTCTCTTATAGGTTTCATTTCCTCTGAGGTATATTTTTTCTTCATTAATAAGCTGTCCAACTGTATAGCTCTAGTGACGATTTACTGCACTCTTGTTTTAAATGGAAAGTAAACAAAATTAATGTTACTTTTCAAGCCGATCATATGTCAAGTGGCATAACGCCAGTTAGATAGATAGTTAAAAAGCCTGATAATATATATAACATTATCTATAGCAGATTGTGACATTACCTTACACCTGGTATGTCATTCATTTTTTTAGCAATCCTATACAGCAGAAAGCCATTTTTTTTTTTTTAAATGATTTCTTTTGTTTGTATTAAAAAACTGTATAATAGCAATTTTAATTTTTTTTTATAAAGAAATAGGCTACGCTACAGACCACCTCTTAGCAAAAAATTGAATAGAAATTCATTTTTTCCGTCGTTATGCGGTGGTCTAGTGGCTAGCGCACTCGCCTATGGTTCGAGAATTCGAGGTTCGATTCCCGTGTGGCCAGAGTCGGTGTTGTGCCAGCATCGTGAGAAAAAGTGGGAAGCTAAAGTTCGTAGTGCACCTAGGTAGCGAAGGCTGAAACTAAAACGATGGCGGGAACCGCGGCATACTTAACCTCCCATACGCCCTCAATACAAATCGCCGTCTGACAAGCCTTGGCCCTTCATGGGCTACTCCACCAAAGGTAGGTATTTAATGCTTCATGAAATATTAAAAAAAAAAAAAAAAAATATGCATATATAATTATGAAGTTTTACAAAATAATAGTCTTACTCGTATTTGTTGTGGTGGTTGGGTTCCGCAGAGCTGGACAGCATCTAGAGACATTTTCCGTGGTAGCCTTGCTTCATTTTGTGGTCGGTCGACCGGATTGTTCGGGCGTTCGCCCATACCATCTTCACCAGGATGCGTTTTTGAGACCAGGTGTGACAACGTTGTCCATTTTGTTGTCCCACTTCTAAAAAACGCAATCCTGAATATTGCGAACGCCCGAAACCGGTCGATGACCCACAAAATGAAGCAGGCTATCACGGAAAATGTCTCTAATACTCGTATTTTCTACAAAATATAATGTATGGTCCCACCACCTATGTAATATTAATTAACATTGGTAGAATTACAAATTTGAAGAAATTCTGTTAACAGGAAGTGCCTGCCACTTTTGAATTTTCTCGAAAACGACTTTAACGATTTCCTTTAAATATAGAAATGCTAGCTGCACCAATAAAAACCTATCACTTTTATAGGAAGCATTTTTCTGAAACAATTGCTTTTAGATATTAATAGTTTCTGCGGAATTTTATGGCAATAAATTTCAAATTTATATGAGACTGCTTCAATTTACTAGTGCCTCTCTTCTGGACTATAATTGAATACAATGCATTCTTCATTCTAGGATATGTAGTTTTTCATCAAACACCACTGTTTTAGGTTAGGAAATTGAGTGAAATTGGATATTTAAAAAAAGTTAGTCATTTTATATTAATAATCGTAAAGAAAAGTTGTGTGAGCATTTCACACCACTATTAATTATTTCTATTCTATTCCTCTTTTATATTTCTAAGTGAGAAGTATAGTTAGCTCACAGATGACCCTTGCTACTCTCACTGTTCATTCATTTTCAAAACTTGCACTATATCATTCATAAATGTCCCAGATCTGTTGTGAAAAAAGTACCTCCGATTTCAAATTCAGTCCCAAAATTTTGTCAAATTTTGATATTGCCAAATATGAAATCCTATTGGAGCTACTAAAGGAATTAAATGCGAAAGCATTAGCACTGAGCTAGGCAATTATCTTAAAAATTATTTTAATGAGTAGGGAGAAAGAAATGTAGAACCATACTTATTACAACTTTTGATTTTACAAGAATTAAGTTTGTTGAAACTGATTAAATTCGTACAATTATGAATACTTCAATAATGAATGTTTTAAGGACGAGCATTTTTCTTGTATCAAAACAATATTTTTTTGAACAAATAACTGAACTTATTATTTGTTATAAGATTTGTAAATGGTTACTATAAAGTCAAATAAAGTTGTAATATAATGAATTCATATAGACATAATAAATTTTAAAGTTTAACAACAGATGTTGTGATTTAATTAAAGTTGATAACTGTAATAAAAAGTAAAAAAAAAAAAAATATGGTTCGTGTTAATGTAAACAGTTGTTTACCTTGAGTCTTGTTTACATATTGGTGGTATTGTAAATGATTATTAACCATTATTATCATAAGGAAGTTAACATTATGCCTAAGATATTTACTATTATATTTAGATATGTCCGTGTGTGTGTGTGTGTGTGTTTGTGTATATATCTTTTGTTATATTAAAATAGTTTTTAGAATTATTTGCACATTTATATTCCTTTTTGATTTATTTGTGAATGAATAACGTCATTTTATGATACAATTTAACATTTGCGTAAAAAAAAAAAAAAAAAATGAACTCTAATATTTCTGGTATTTTATTCCGTCGTAGCATGTATATTGATTTTCTTTCTGACAGGTTTCGAATTTTCATCCATCGTCAGAGCAAATTCACCAAGTTCGTGTAGAGAGTTCACTTCAACGTAATGTTTCTGTTACACTTGTTGGTTTGTTGGTTGTAAATATATGTGCGGGAGGTCATAAGGTTATGTTACTATGTGTTTGTGTGTGTGTTTAATGACAAAATGGAATTATTATAAATTATGATTAGACATTAGAAAAAAAGTGTATAATTAATAGCATGTTTTGAAGAATACTTTTCACTATTAATTTTAATAGTGTTGTTAAGTGAAGGGTACAGGGAAAAAAGCAGGTATATCACCAAAACTCCGTTTTGAGAAAAAGTATATTTTAAATAAAAAACGTTATTGTACTTAAAAAAACAGTAAATTCAAATGTTAAAAAGATGGATACATAATTAGGATATGTATAGGATAGAATCATACACAGGTAGTAATGGTCAGTTGAATCATAATTCCAAAACAAAAAAAAATTATTTTAAAACCTTTTGAAACAGTGAAAAAACCAGGTATGTCAAGGTAACCAGAGAAAAAACAGATGTCATCTGAAACAAAGGACACCATGCACTGAAAAATATATGTATTTTATTATATCCGGGGTAATATTTTGTTTATTTTGCTATATTATAAAATACTATGTTTCTTTAAAGACCTCATTAGTTAACTTGCTTACCTAGTGGGCGCTAGTCATGAATGAGTTTCTGAAAAAATTGGTTAGCAGCAGGACCACAAAATTTCATTAAACTCATGATGTCAGTATATTTGGCCTTTGCAATTGGTATGCGACCTAAAGGAAAAATAACAAAAAATGTTTACAGTCAAGTTGAAGTAATAGGTATATCTACAAGTTTGCAAGTATCCCAAACTATCCACAAAATATTGACATAATCCACATTTTCGAGAAAATAATAAATTCAACTCACCATGATATAATCGAGCTGGTAGTTGAAATTCGCCTTTTCTAATTCCAGAAGGTCTACAGGCAGGCTTTTTTATTACACTACTCGTCATCGCACCATTGTATGTTGAACGATGGTAAAGGAGACGGCAATGCTCAGACGAAGCCACAATCTCCTTTATCGGTTGAGTTTTGAAACTACATTTCAACAAATATTGGCTGTCTAAAAACGTCTTCCAGTCGAGAACTAGTTTCTGCTTCACATTAATAACAATAAATGGGGATGGTTTCACCCTAGCATTTGTTATTATATCTCTGAAATTAGTCGGAGTTTCTATGGGGCTTTTTAAATTCCACAGCCCTACATTCTTGTCACACTCGAGATATGAGTGACCTCGAACAGGAAAAGTTATTTTAATTTTTTTCAAGCCATGTATTTTGATGTTGGTTAGGTAATGAATAAATCTGAAAATGGTAAAATTCTTATTTTGCCCGCCTGCAGAATCGCAGAATATTTCTAGTTCTTCCACCTCGTCATCAAGAAAATTGAGAATGTAGTGAAATAGAAATGAAGCCACTTCATTAGGCCCTTTCTTGGCAACTCCTTCGTGGTAACTATAAAAGATCGACTGTCCAGTCGAAAGAACATGGATATTAAAAGTATACATGGATAGCTGACGTTTATAATAGACGTCGTTTGTCGAAATTTTAGGGATCGAAATATTTTTCGCGAAATCCGTACAAATCGCTTCGATTTTTTTACTTTTGTTCGAAGCAATTCTTGCAGCTTTTTTACGTGTGTAAAACGTTTCCGCTTTTTTTTTATGAAGGACATTCATTGTTGTCAGTTTTCTTAGTTCCTCACTATCTCTGTGTGCAGATAATACTTTCAATTTGGCTGTGAATTCATCGCATGTGGCACACGTGTCTGTCCGGGGGTACCCGAAAGCAATATTGAAATCTGTATTAAAAATACACCTGTAAGTTTCATACGAAATTCTCACAGAGGAGTTCACTTCTTTAAACATCATGAACATCTTCTTAACAGTAAGTTCTTCAGGCAAATAAATCTTTTTAGAATCGTGAAGGCTGTAGTGGCTTTTGCGCCCTTGGAAACCTTTTATGTGGTTGTGGACTAACAATTTTGTCGTTGCATCTAATTTTCTATGGTGGGTACTATGTTTACCTCTTTTATCTCGTGGAGCGATTCCATCTAGTTTCATTGCCCTCTGCAGGTATTCTAGTTTGCTCTTTGTGATTCCATGTATAGCACAGAAGGCTTTAGCACACACAGGGACATCTGTGATGTTACTGTTACTGTCACTGACTCGAACTCTGTAAGCGAACGTTGCATCGCGGAAAACAACAACAGCTTCGTCATGTCTTGGCCTCCTTTGCTTGACAGGAAGTAATGTTATCAAGCCGCACAAATAGGCATTTTGCTCATCATGTGATCTAAGATTATTAAAATTCCGCAGTATGTCTTCTCGTGCTTTTTGTGGTATGACTTCAAAACAGTTAAAACGTGAGCATTTACATGGATCTCCCATTTCATGAGAGCTTAGCCTTATCTTTTTACCAACATCTGTAACTCGCCCGGTCTTCTTTCTTTTCTTAACATCATTAAACTTCACACCTTCGTCATCTGATGACATTTCGGGTCCGAAAATATGCACAACACTTGCACAAATATGCACAACAACTAAAAATGACAACGACGAAACTGCGAAAATTGTAAACAAGACAACAAAACTGATAACCTCACAATCTGATAACCATACTGCCATCTAGCGGCCAGATTGAAACTGACTAACCTGGTTCTTTCCCTGTTTCGCTTGACTTGCCTTGTTTTTTCCCTGCACAGTTAATCTTTCTTCGCTTATAATTCATGACTAACCCGTTTTTTTACTTGTTTGAGGCGCTCAGAAGTTGCTTCTTATTACTCAGTACACATAGAGAAAAAAAAACCTCTACCTCCAAAAACTGACTTACCTGCTTTTTTCCCTGTACCCTTCAAGTATGCTAAGTGTTTTATCAAGTCATTTTGGTTGGGGGTGGGGGGGATAAGTTATTTCAGGAGACTACTGTACTAATAAGAATAGATAAACTTTGTAGAAAGGCAATGTGAATGTGAATCATAGTATTTTTTTTAAATATTCTTTTGGGGAGTTCTGCCAACGTATCAGATTTTTTAATTTGAATATTTGAATATTTCCTGACCATTGAAGTTGTTAGTAGTCAAGAAACATCCTATCCCTAACGGATAATCCGTCCAGGAATAATAATGGTATTATCTGTTCTCTTAAGCCATTTCAACAAATTAAACAACATGTAGTATATCCATCCATTCATTGCGTTTTTTAAAGATTGTAAATAAGGTAAATATTTATCGTAAAGAAAATTTGTTGTGAAACACTCATATATGGACTTTCTCTTATTAGAAATATTACAATTAATTTTCCTCACACTTAAAATTTTTACAATCCAATTTTCCTCAACATTTCATTAAATGTAGATAATTTTCTGTCTTTATGAGACACATTTCTAATCAAAGATTTCATTAATTAATTATCATATTAAATATCTTGAAAAAAGATAGATTACATCATAAAAAATATATATATATATATATAATGTACTTTTACATAAATAAGTTGGACTAATTCTGTCAAGGAGATGTGATTGGAGTTCAAAGAGAAAGTAAAAACATTAGTCCCCATATTGAGAGATTTTTCGTAATTCTATTCCATATATAGAACTGCACTGCATTGGTAAGAATTTATATAGAATTAGAAGCTATATTTACGAAATTTCTTAGATAAATAAAATCATACATTATACACTTGTTACCAATTTGAATTTTATATTATTTATAAACATAACTTTCCATATTTGTTTATATATTTCTCATAATCTATTATTCTAATAACAATCTACTCATGTATGAACAATATCTTTATTACAAATTTATACGAATTGTACATTATTATTATTATGGGAATTTGTGCTGTATATAATAATAATTATTATGCCACTAAAGGTTTATTATTTATTCTTTTTCTTAGTTAATTATTTTTAAAATCATTTAATTTATTATTTTAATTTAATGATTGGTTAGAATTATTAGATTTCCATTTCTTTCTGGTATGACCAAGTAATAGGCCATTTTTTTTAATAAGTTTGTGGATTTCATAAACAGCAAAAATTAATTTCATTTGAACCTAAAACCGATTCCTCAAATCTATATTTTTACTTTTTCTTACTCCTAGTAAACAGGAAGTAATGCGATCGTGTCAGATTTTTGGAAATTATGAGTTTTCAAGCAAATTCATGTATTGAGCCATTTATTTGAAACATTTTCCCGGGAAAATTGATTTTTGGGAGCATTTTGGGGGGGGATATAGTAGCGTTACGCTATCCTCTAAGTGTACTACCTTCCGATGCTACACGGACGGTTCCAGGATGGATGGTAGGTCTGGGGCTGCTGTCTATTTTGAGACGAGAGATCATTTGGTAGCGCCTCTTGGTGAGTGGGCCACCGATTTCCAGGCTGAGGTTTTATGCAATTCTTTGCTGTATTTTGGATGAGAGGGTGCGTAACACTAATTTAAAAGGTGTTTGTATCTGCTCGGACAGCCAAGCTGCTGCGTTTGAAGGCGCTTAATTCATGTGTCTTCACTTCCAGATTGGTATCTGGAATGTTCTAAAGACTGGAAGATCTTTCTTCATTAGGATGTCTTCTGGTCTGGGTTCCAGGTCATATGGGAATCTTTGGGCATGAGGAGGTTATAGGTTTGCCAAATTAGGTGCCTCTCTCCCTTTCATTGGTCCAGAGCCTGCTGTTGGTGTGTCTTCTGCACATGTTTGTCGGGCTTTCAGACGTGGATGACCTCACAGCACTCATCCTTATGATGAGTGCAGTGGGTTGTCGGCAGTCTAAAATGCTCATTGGGGGCCCGAACGGAGCTTTGAGTAGCGGGGTCCGATGTCTTTCACGGACCTCCCTCAGGCATCTGTTTGGATTCCTCACTGGCATTGTGGTTTAAGGAGACATCTCTATGTAATGGGACTCGTGCCTGACCCCTTTGTCGAGTTTGTGGACTGAGGAGGAAACATCCTGCATCTGATGACAATTGTGTTGGTTGTGAGGAGATTAGGTTTAGGACCTTTGGCCGGCGTAGGATATCGGTAGAAGTATCTTAGCTGTGTCCTTTTAAGTTTTGGTCCGATTTGTTCGGTCTATGGTGAAACTTAGATGGTTAAAACCTGGGCCTGGATTTTCATTCTACTCCCAGTGGTTGTTATTATTTAGGGGTAGCTATATGGGCCCTGGGAGGCTTTGGATAGCGTAGGGTTTGCCCTCCCCTTCTGCGAATAATAATAAGTGTACCACTTCACTATAATATACGGGTTTTACTACCAACATAATATTATAGTACACGTTACAAGCATTCATAGAATTCCAAATATAAAGAAAAACGGTTAACCGGAAGCTACTTTATAGAATAGGTTTTCGAATGGCTTGGAATTTGTTCGAAAAAGAATAAAAGAATTTCCTTTAAATTTGGTATGCCAACTTAACAAATATGATAAAAATGAATTTAGTATATATGTGTGTGTGTGCGTGCGAGAAGCCACAGCATGTTCAAACTTCGTATTTTGTTCAGGCACTAACACCGCATCCATCAGACACGAGGATTTCGGGCAAAATCCAACTACCGGAAGTGCGACTTTACTGAATAGGTTTTTTGTTTTTTTTCAGTTTTTCGTGATTATCTCGAAAATGACTTCAACGATTTTGTTTAAACTTCATATAATATATCCACAGCTAAATACCTATTACTTTTATTTGTATTATTTCCCCGGAAAAATTGATTTTTGGCGGGTTCTGGGGGAACAGTAGCATTATCCTTTACTCTACGAGTAAAGTACCACTTCAGAATAATATATGGTTTTACCACCTATGTAATATTATAAATTATTATAAAATATTGATTTTTTTCATTTTTTTTGTTGTTTTCGGTAGATGATTTAACACAAGAAACTAGTAACTTTTAATCTTCATTTTTTTTATGTTTCTGCGATGTAATAAATGTGTAATGTTTCAAAGTTCCATTCAAAATTCTTCACGACTATCTATGTATTAAAGCCTTGACAAGGCAGGAAACTCTGTCCAATCGTTGGCACAATATTTCTTTCTTGCAAATACTTTTACGTTAAAAGCATTCATAGAATGCCATATTTAAAGAAAATCGGTTAACCGGAAGCTACTTTATAGAATAAGTTTTCCATTTGTTTAGAAATTTTTTGAAAACGACTAAAACAATTACCTTTAAATTTGGTATGCCAATTTCACAGATAAAAACTGTATAACATTTATTTGAAACATTTTTTTCCCACCAAAAAAAATGATTTAGGATATTTGTGCGGAATTTGTGGCGTTAATTTCAAATTTTATATGTAGTTGGTTCAATGTTAATAGCGCGCTCTATGGGGGCCATAATATAATAATCTCTTTTCTATCTACGAAGATTAGTAACGCCAAAGATAATTTCCGTGATAACCAGGCTTCGCCGACCGTTTTCGGGCGTTCGCCCATCGCCAGGATATCTTGATAAAACAGTGTGATAACACAAACTTGCATAGATCAAGATCAGATTAAACATCTAAATAGAGTGTATAAACTGATTTTGCTCTGAGACTCAAATTAAACAGTCAAAGAAGAAATGTTCTAATATAATTTGTTTCTTTGCTGTTTTTCTGGCATAAACAATACTTTTGTGTTAAGTAGCTAATCATTAGGATGAAATATTATGTAAATCGATTCACAAAACTTTTCCATGAATCATTGTACTTGAAACCATATAAATTTTATGGTATAGCAAACTTAAAGTTACTACAATAAATGTAATAGTTACTTACGTCACTTAATTATTATCAAAATAGAATTTCCTTGTTAGAAAAGTATTTTTTAGAACAGATTTGTTTAGAATTAAACAAATAACTGGTTGTAGAATAGTTTGAAACTTTAAACTACAATAATAATCTAATATTTTAATCAATTAAATTATTCTAATATTACTAATTGGTTCTCTATAACTCATTGTTTGGTGTTGCTTTTTTTTTTTTAATGAAAACTTTCAAGTGCTACCTATCGGGGGTTAGAGCAGTGTGGTTTTCACTGTCAGCAATATCGACCCCCCCGGCGGAGGGCAATAAAAACGTGAATCAATTATTCAAATTCAGTAAATTGGTGATGTATTTATGAAAAACATTTTATACATGAGTCTTCAATATACAGGAATACAAAATATTATTTATAGCTATATAACCAAACATGTGAGAATATGTACTAAAAGAAAAATTAAAAAAGAAAAAATTACAAAAGAAATTGTCCAAAAATAAGATAAAAGATTGCGTACAAGAAAACGATGCAAAGAATTTGTTCTTATTGGTTGATATAAATCAAGCAGGTTAATGGGTGAAACTGAGACTTTGGAAGAGGGCGATGAACCGAAAAACCGAAAAAGGTCGAGAACAAAGCTGTTAGGGACTTTTTATTATTATAAGTACTTTATTTTAAAAATAATACAATAAATGATAAAATACTTGAGTACAAGTAAAGTAAAAGTAAAGTAATGCCTATTTTTTCAGGCGGGCTTAACGTCCAACTACCACCAAATTAGGTGTCGTGGACGGGGGCGGAAG
This sequence comes from Triatoma infestans, assembly GCA_011037195.1. Taxonomy (NCBI): domain Eukaryota; kingdom Metazoa; phylum Arthropoda; class Insecta; order Hemiptera; family Reduviidae; genus Triatoma; species Triatoma infestans. Next base: position 51,183 of record JAAEAF010014575.1, on the reverse strand, counting down.
CACCTACTTTACTAATAACATTTTTTAAACAAATATAAAATTTAGTTATACGCTGGACTCGAACTGGGGTCCTCCCACTTACAAGTCCATGCTCATAACCAATACACCAACACCCGCCCCTCTTGCGCAGAGGCAATATTGTAACCAATGAAGGTCTCCTGAGGTGCGATTGTTGCTACTTGAAACTTTTACCAATACTTGAGTACAAAAGCATGGCAAAGATCCGTCTGCCACAGTTTACAACCATAAAGAGAAATACGAAAAATGAAAAGAAGAAAAACAAAACAGAAATTATAATAGAAATAAAACAGAACTGAATAAAGATAGGAAAGTAAATAAAAGTGGTTAACACATCTATTGGTTAAATAAATCAAACTTAGTTTTTATAAATTAGAATAGAAAAGCTGAAAAACTAACCTAAAGAATCTGAGATCCTGTCGTGCCTAACTCTTCAAGAGTGGCGAGAATAAGCAATTAAAGGATGACAAGGCCGTTGTCCAGTTAGGTAAACAATAATTTTTCCTCCGGGAAAGAGAACATTTGCCGAGGAGAAATGAGCCGCACTTCAAGAAATTCTGCCGGGACATTCTGCCAAGAAATTAAACAAATCCTCTCGTACATGGCAGTTATAAAGAGGACACATCTCTCGTTCGGAATCTTTCTCTCCATCCAAGGGGTATAATTGAGGTATAACAGTTCTGCTCTGAGTTTCAACAACCAATATATATATATATATAGTCTGAGGTTATTAAATGGGGACTTTTTATTATAGTAAATATTTTCAATAATCAAAAAGTAGAATTTGTCAGGGGAAGATCTTATTTTTGAAAGAATCGGAAGAGCAAATCAAATAATGCGGAAATGAATGCCAAAAAAAAATGGGTCGTTCACTTCCTAAAGATCCCCTAAATGTAGCAAGCGTTTTTCTCTTTACCAATCATTCCTTTACTTTGGACTTCTGTCCGATATTTACAAGAGGCATAAATTACATAAAATTATCTTTTCTACAATTTGAGTTAAAGACATTTCTACTATCTCTTGCTTCATCAGAGGTTATCCCAGGAATTCTTTTTTTAATTCATAAACAAAATAGTTTGTATGTATGTCGGAATAATTAAAAAAAAAAAAACATTGCCGAAAATTCATCTTTTGCTTGAATGAAACTGGAGAATTCCAAAAGAATATTCTATAAAAGTCGATCACCTAGAAATACCACTTTATTGAGTGTTTTCTTATATTAATTTTTCGCGATTTTCTCTTTTATGGATTTATTACATAAACAATTTTTTTACTTTTTATTTTGAGAAATAATGAAAAAAATTTATTTTGAAATGGTTTTGGTGGCACTCTACGATAGGTTTCCCTATAAAGTGTTGGGCAATCCTGAAAACTTTATTAATATTAAACTTAATTATGAGGGTCGTAAAAAAAATTGCAAGTTCATAGAAAATTTTGGCATAACAGGGATTTTTGGTTTTTATTACTGAAATCAAAAGTTTTATTACTGAGACAAATTTCGAGATTTATTGTTCAACGAAAATACATAATTTGAATATACATTATTGAACAAAGTTTAAGTCTAAGATTGTTGAACATAATATATATTTTTTTTTTATTATTATTATTTCAATATGTCTACATGCTCCATTGATATTACATGTAATAAGATAACAAAATTTACATTTTAAATATTTTAAATATGCTGTGAAAATAAATTGTTAATGAATATGTACAATTTTGGAAATGAATATTAACTGCCGATAATAAATTCAAGAAATTACAGTAAAATGATAAAATAGAAATGTTCAAAATTTAAAGTTTTTCAAAGTCCCATTTATTCAAAAAATTGATGAATTCCTGCATGATCAACTGGTCTTCTGGCAGTGGCCAACGTCTTCCAGTTCTCAATATACAGCTGATAAACCTAGCTCTGGCGTTTTCTAAGAGTGGACAGTCATATATTAGATGGGTGAAATCCTGAATCTTAGTACCTGTGGGATCACACGTGCAGTAAGGTGAATCTATAATATGAAATCTATAAAGATAGTGTCTGCTTGGACCATGTCCTGTTATACTTGGGTTAACCGGTAATTGATTTTTGGATTTAGTTTCTGTCTTACATGAACGTTTGCGATAAATTTCTTTGTAAAGTTCCCTTTTTGTGAATTTTGCCACTTCATTTCCCACTCTTCAAAGCTTCTTTTCTCTAGTTTACTTTTGATGTACGACTTTGGAAACTTATTGTAGGACGGCATTAATTGTATATCCTTAGCTCCTTCTTTAGCAAGACGATCAGCTTCTTCATTTCCTGAAAATCCAGCATGTGATTTTATCCATTCTAACCCAATCCTTATTTCTTTTGCTTCCAGATCATCTGTTTTTCTGCGGATACTTTCAATTATAATTGAACATAATATATCAAATTTTAATTGAACATAATATATCAAAAATGAAATGGAAGCTCCAACTTGATACTTCGCGTAAGTATCACCAGCAGTTATTGGTAAAAATCTGTTAACCGGTGAATAACTCAGTGAATCGATTTTTCAGGGTTTATCCATTTTATGGAAGACATTTTGGACAATTTTCCTTAAGCTCTTTATCTTTTTTATCTGTTCCTCTGAAATAACATTACTGAACGGTGCACGATCCTACCTTCAATATAACTTTATCTAACTATGCCAAGGTTTTGCGAGACGGCGATTTTGATTGTATGGGCGAGGGCGTGCGGCTAGCACGAAGGTTCCCCGCCGTTTAGTTTTGGCCTTTGCTACCTAGCTACTAACTGTAGTTTCCCGTTTTTTCTCACGGTACTGGGTCATCAACATCTTTGCTCTGATGTGGAAATCAAAACCTGAATTTTCGCACCAAAGGCGAGTGTGCTAGCCACTAGATCAAGGCGTATAAAGGGAATATCTATTTAAATAAAATCTTGACTTTACTTATTCACAAGGTTTACCATAATATTAAAATATTTTTTATTATAAATAAATTTATAAATTTAATTTATATTTTATAAATTTATATTTTAATATAAATACGAGGGTCATTCAATAAGTAACGAGACACATCGCTCTAGCTCAAAATCGATTTATTTAATCAATACAAAACTTTGGCTACTTTTCAACAACCCACTTGTCCCGTAGTCCTTTTAATTTGATGTGTATGCCTCTGGCATAAAATTCTTTGGGTTGATCTCGGAGCCACTTTTGCACCTGATTTTTTTAACTTCTTCATTGGAATGAAAATGTTTCCCATGTAGAGCCTCTTCAAGGGGTCCAAACAAATATATATATATATATATTTGACATTTTCCGTGGTAGCCTGCTTCATTTTGTGTTTAACATGTTAAACCAGTCAGTCTGAAAACAAAGTTTGCAAACGCATCCTGAAGATGAGCGAACGCCCGAAACCGGTCGATGATCACAAAATGAAGCAGGCTACCAGGAAAATGTCTCTGATGCTATCATAGTTGATTATACAATCTATCATACAAACAAAATTAATCAGAAATAAACAGATGGCCAAAAATTCTGAGTTTCAAGAAAATTAGTAAACCGGGATGTGCTTGTACTGAACATTTTTCGGCGAATTTCATTAAATTTGGTACACAAACTATAAAATTTGTCAATTACAATTTTGAGAACTAGAGTAAGAGAAAGTTGTGTGAGTGTTTCACACCAAATTTTTTATATTTGGATTGATGTTAACATTGATAAGGGTAAAATTGCGCCCAAAAAAAAAAAAAAAAAACAATGCTTGTAGTAATACTGAAATAATTTATAGGCCAGTTTCCAGTTCTCACTGATTAGATCTTCAAATAGATTCTGTCAAACTAGATTGATTGATTACCATGGTGGTACAAAGTATGTTTTAGCATGGGCGTACTAACAAACGGAACATACCAGGGGACAAGTATTTCTCCAGAACTAAATATAGATGAACATAGTAAGAGATAAAGAAAATATCAGGATTTTAATTTATACAGAATTTTCTTTATTTTTAATTAGATTGAACAATGCTGAAGACACTTTAGGGATGAATAAAATTTGGTTTTAAATTATTATTATTTTACAAATATTAGAGAAATTAATGGGTCGATCTTAACAATATTTTCATAAACTCTCCCTACATTCGTTTTTTATACATTCGAAGAAAACTGTTTTAGAAATGTTATAACTTTAATAAATAAATAAAATAATGATATAATATTAATTTCAGTATGGAATACCATTTTTTATTTTTTTCTAAGGTTAACTATTTTTAGAAAATATCTCTCTTATATATATATATATATATATAAGTTGGTTGTCACTTACATATAAATAAGTATATAATTTCTATTTAATAACAAAGCTGTAACTATTTATTAATTTTATTAAAAAATACTGGTTTTACCGTTGTGTGCTAAAGAAAGTGCCTACTAACACACATGTTGTGCCAGGAACTTGGCCCTGGACCTACATAATATGATTATATTCTCACTCGTAGTCCGGCGTCCCCCTTACTTTAAATATATATTTTGATAACACACACCACACACACACACACACACAGACAAAACCCAGCATTATTAATCTATATTAATTTGCACCAGTTGATTATGTAAATCTATATATTACATATGTGTATCTTTGTGTGAGTTTGTGTGTATCTATAGTGGACTGTTTTTGCCACAATAAACGTAAATATAGTTGAATTATTAAAATTAGGTGAATTGATATTATTACAGATACTCTTAATGATGGGATTGTCAGATAGGTTATGAATATTTATAATAATATTATCTCTTGCTTCTAACATATTTTTTTTGTTTTGTTTTTGTTTAATTTCTTAATTACTACTATTATAATTTAATTACTATGGTTGATTATTCTAATTGTAATTAATATTTTCATTGTTTAATGATTATATTTAATTACTATTTTAGTCTTATTGATTCATTGTAGTTTTAATTGTTAAAAATTAGCCAAACTTTCTGATTATTATTTCTATTTAAAGTTTTTGTATTCCACTTTACAAAACTGTACATTCTTACATTGTTGCATGCTGTAGTCAAATTTATGGAAAAATTGGTCAAAAGTTGGCAAATAAGGTTTTCCACTTTATATTTGCACATTTTATCCCCAGGGACACTAGTTTTTCTTGGAGAATTATGAAATTGTTGAAACGTTAAGTTTCCATCTAGAGTGCCTTTCCAATTTCAATATACGGTTCTTCTAGTAAATATATTGCTGGAATTGAAAATTGCTAGAAAATCGGTTAACTGGAAATCAGAATAGATTTTTACTGAGTAGTGTCTGAATTTCCTCCAAAATGACATAAATGAAATTTCTTTAAATTTGGAATTTTAGCAATCTTTCTGTTTATTAATATTAATAGGGAAGGCAGAGTTAATACACCATCAAAACGGAATAGCAGGTTGAACTTCCGGCGTTTCTTAGTTTTTGAGATATTTCGTTTACAAAAACACATACACACATATATATAAAGACCATTCGCCAAAAACCATTTTTTGGTACTCCGGAGACCTCAAAACATGTATTCCTGTCATAATGATAGTCATATTCCCGGCCTTTTGTTGTAAAAAACCCACAAGTACGGGTAATTTCCACCGGCTATATTTATACGTCAGTTTATTTATTAAAGTTCCAAGTTTAAGAAGAAAAGAAAAACCCTACGGCACAACAGCCCATGAAGGGCCAAGGCTTGCTAGCCGGCGATTTGAATGGGAGGCGTGTGGTAAGCACGCAGCAGTTCCGGCCTTCGCTATCTAGGGCGCTACTCCCTGTAGCTTCCCACTTTTTATCACGATGCTGGGTCAGCACCTATTTTGCCTTCACGGGAATCGTACTCTGAATTGTAGCACGAAATTGCGCTAGCACTAGTGCGCGTGAGGACTCCAAGTTTAAAGAAACTTTGTAATAATTGCAGTAAGATTAGTGTACTGGACTCCCACGCGGAGGACCCGGGTTCGAGTTCAGGTGTGCTGTCCTTAGATTTTTTTTGTTCCTAGGAGCCTCTACAGCTCACTGCCCGTTGATGGACAGTGTTGTCTGTAACGAGAGAACATTGTCCGGAGGCGCTGGTGCACCGGCAGTGCCAATGACCGTAGATGTTGACGCGCCTTAAATTAAAAAAAAAATAAGAGAAAGTCGTGTTTCACACCATATTATTTTTTTAATTTAAGGCGCGTCAACATCTATGATGGTTATTAGCGCCTGGAAAACTTCTCAGTGCGCTGCTGGCCTCCAGACAGTGTTCTCTCGCTACACACAACACTGTCTATCACCGAACAGTGAGCCATAGAGGTTCCCTAGGAAGAAAAAATCTAAGGCTAGCACTGGATTTGAACCGGAGACCTCCGCGTGGGAGTCCAACGCGCTAACCACTTAGCTAATCCCTCCCCTCATATTTTTGTTGTATTTAACTTAGTTGCTTGTTTATTTATTAAAATATTTAATTTTTATTTTTACAGGTAAGTGATGGCAGAAGAGTTACTTTCAATTGTGTGAGTATTTTTTGCAGTTACTTTCTTTTTGGGCAATTGGTAATTAGTTTATTCTTCATCAGGATCAAATTTTTATTTTAATTACTTTGTTTCTATAATTTTTCTACTCAGGATAATGGTATTGCGAAAAGACTTTACGTTATGATGCATGTTTGTTGCTTCCCTAAAACTTATTTTGAATATGCTGGCTTTGTAAGCCTAAACACCTTTTTCAAGTATTTTAGTTAATCTTAGTTTTCATCACAAACTTTTTAATTTGACTTCACAAGATTAGCTACAAAAGAATAGTTTCAGGAGCAATAGGCTGTCGAAATGTTTCTCAGAGACTTTTAGATGGTGTAAGACTTTTGGAAAAAGCTAAATAGTTAAAGCCATTTATTTTATTTTTTTTGAGAGAGTGTTCAAAAAAAATTAATTTCTAGTTATAGTCGTGTTGTTCGTCATAAGAGCTAAACTCAATTTTATTGTTTCTAAATACCACTTATATTGATTGGATAGATAACCTCAAACCAACACTGAAAGTTACATTTCTCATTTAATATTATTTAATCGTTTTGGCTTCAATTCTTGCTGTTCTAATTAAATAATATATCAATTGAAATATATACATATATATATTGTAAAATATTACTTTATTTCGTTCTTGTTTATTTGAAAAATAAGTGGATATAATATTATTATAATATTTATATATTGTGCCAGAATAAATTGTTTTATTATAAGTTAGTCCATTATTTTTAGGCAATAATGAGTTACCTTTTAAGCGCTATTGATATACGATCTTATCTGTACATTATTGGAGCTGATGGCCTATGGTGACATTTACAGAGTGCAAAGATAATGTTGTTCACTTTTTATGAAAGTGCCCATTGTATGAGAATCATAGAGACAGATTTATAAAGAAATCTATCATTATGATAACCCATTAAACCAATAGATACTTAGACACTAGAAGTACTGGATTACCTCAATGAAAGGTAAAAAAACTAGCAAATACAAAAAGTTTTTTACTCTGGCCTCTAGCCAACTAATATTTTGCTTGTTTTATTAAAATAAATAAGTATTGTATTGAATATCAAAGTATGATTTTTATCTTATTCATTTGGAAACTGTTGTTTTAGGCTTTAAAAAAAAATCTGGTGTGAAACAATCACACGTCTTCCTCCCACCACTTTTTAATACAATATCATGAGCATTATATATAAAATGACTATAAAATTTTACGAATTTCTCTTAGCATAAGTATGTGGTTGAGGATAAATACCAACCTATACTAATCCTGGCAGGTAGATTAGTGATGATTATATTAGTATAATGGGGTTGTTGAGGAGAGAAATTAGGTTTGATTAAATGAACTAGATATGCTGACACTAATATAATGTAGCTAAGTTTACACTAACTGCATTGGACTTTATAATGAAAATGATAGAATGAATGGTGAGAGTAGAGATATGACACGATGCGACGACTGATGTACAGTTGTATGGTTGTATATGATAGATCCCTTTAGATAGATTCCCACTGGCTTATATACACAGGGTCTCCCACTCTAGCCTGCCTAAGTCAGAGAGTAGTCTCTGTTAACCAAAGAGGACCTCTCTTCTCTCTGCTGTGGATGGGTGCTATTACAGTAGGACCCAACAGAACGCTCTAAAAACACTGAACCAACCACATATAAACTTCGAAATTAACGCCACAAATTCTGCTCACCTATCCACTAAAATATTTGTGGGGTGGGGGATTCTTTCAAATAAAAGTATAGATTTTATTTGTGAAGTTAGGTTTTTATCTCTAAGTTTAAAGGAAATCGCTAGAGTCGTTTTCGAGAAAATTACAAATACCTTAAAAATCTAAACTACTGTATAATGAGTCCCACTTCCGGTTAACCGAAATTCTTCAAATATTAATTCCATCTCCTTTCATGACATCTAATTTAAAAGTTAGACGTTAGATCTGCGTAAAAAAAAAGGATTACTTTACATTACAACAATTTCTTAATATTAAATAGTAACTGCTGAATTTAGTTCTAAGTTCATTAATATGGCGTATTATGCGGCCAGGAAAAGAGCCCTCAGAAAGTCTGAAGGGGCTGTCATATCTCAAAGTAGAGATATCAAAGTTATTGCCCTCAAAGGATTATAATCAACCTTCTCAATTAGGGATTTTTTTTATACTTCAGGGCAGTGGTTAATATGGCTATCAGCCCGCCCATCATATTATTCCATGTTTTGTCATGTGTTACTTTTATTTCTTATTTCAGCATACACCGTTTCTATTTACCAACCCTAAACCCTATGGCGCAACAGCCCATGACGGGCCCATGGCTTGCCAGACGGCGATTTGAATAGGGGGGCGTGTGATAAGCACGCCGCAGTTCCCACGCCGTTTAGTTCCAGCCTTCGCTACCTAGGGCGCTGCTAACTGTAGCTTCCTACTTTTTATCTTTTTATCACGATGCTGGGTCAACACCGACTTTGCTCTCACGGGAATCGAACCCTGAATTCTCGCACGAAAGGCGAGTGCGCTAGCCACTAGACCAATGCGTGAGGACTATTTACACAACGAATAATGATATTCATATTAATTATCTATGATTCCTATCAAGATTATAACAAGATCTTGCCTATTTTCTTCAGGCGGGCTTAACGCCCAACATTCAAATTACGTGTCGTGGACAGGGTTGGACGCACCTATTTTTCAACTAATATTTTTCAAACTAATATAAAATTTAGCAGTTTTACACAGGACTCGAACTGGGGACCTCCTAATTACAAATCCATGCTCATAACCACTACACCAACACCCCCCCGCCACTTATCATTTTTTATAAGTGACCAAGAAAGGAAATTAAAATTTAATGAAGGTTGAACTCAATAGTATTTTATATATCCTTAATTTTTTATAAAAATTTCTATTTACATTTTCACTTAGTTTTTATCAAAACCCATTTTAAGTTTGAAAATTTCTTGTGGCTTTTAATGGACATCAGTGGTTTACCGCCTATAAGGCCACCATTTTAACATAGTGTTTATCTCTTTGTTAGAGAGTGAACGAACTTTCATTTAACCACAATAGTTTTCAAGACAGCAAGTGAAGAACAAAAAAAATAAAAGGAAAATTAGGAATTTTTTGTTTCTAAATATTTGTGCGTCATTATTTATTCTCTAAAGGATGATTATATAGTATTCCTTCTCAAAAAAAAAATTGTTTTTTTCTTTATATCCTGCAACGAAGATGTAACAGTAGAGGTAGGTTCTTATAATAAAATATGATTACAGATAACATAGTGATGTATATAATTTGATATTGGGATCCTTGATGGATAAAAGATGAATGGTTTTTGTAGAAATGGTACACCGCAACGTCGTTTTGAATTTTAGCCGTGCTAATCTACACTGGACGATGTGGTCAGTAATCGTTCTTGGGTTATAGTGGATCATCTATTAAATGTTTTTATTTTGTGGGAAGTAGAGATGGTTTTTTTTTTTTTTATAGCTTTAGATTGTCATAAAATTGGACCGCAATATTGATCCATTATAAATTATAGTGTACTGATTTCAGTAGTTAACAAGTAGTACTAAACTTTAGAAAATTATGTTCTAAAATATTTTTAATGAATGTGGAAAATATAATGACATTGTATTTCTCTTTTCTCTTTTTGAAATGTTAAAAACAAATCTATTGTTTATTAGATATTAAACAGTAGAAAAATTCCAATTAAATCATTTCCACTTTTTGCCATTCGCTTATATCCAATATCTCTCTTTTAACAATAATTGGTTATTAGGAAGGCTTTTCATCCAAATAACGATCAGCAGTTATTTAAATAGCATTTTCTCCTTCAAATAATTCTTCAGTGATAAGAGAATATATGTCGATGTAATTTTGGCTATTTTATTTTATTTATTTTTTGCCAAAATTTTATAGACAAGCTATCGGTACCACTTTATGACAGCTAAATGAAACCCTGTCTGTACCTTTCAACCGTCATTAATCCTTTACAACTTCACTAACTGCTTGCAGCATTCTCAATCGTTATTTCTGCAATTCTTAGAATATGGCTTATGGTTATTTCAGCTTTTTAACTGCTGAAGAGATTTTACTTTTATTATATATATATTTCATTATTGATTTTTTTTTTGCGTTTTTTTCTTCTTCTCCTTGGCTTCCTGTCTGTGCAGATTAGCCAGATTCTCTGTCCAGGTTTCTTGCGGCTTTCATCGGCGTTTTAGCTGCGGCTGGTGGTAAGGTGTTTGTTGTTGGTAGTAACTACAAATTGTTCTATTCTTACTATTTGCTTTTTAATTTCATAGAGTGATTTTGGTTTTGTTTATAAAATTGAAAATAGCCAAATATAATCCGTGGTTTGGTTTTTTTTGAGGATGGTATGAAGATTAGTAGAGGATGGTAGTGTAGATTTTGCATCTATGATAGCCTTCCACAGCTTATCTTTATCCTCTTGGTGATTATCACATTCGAGAATCAGGTGGTTGGCGTCGATGATTGATTCACACGGACATGAGCATACTGGGTTGATTGAGATTCCTATACGAGACAGATGATGAGGAGAAAAGTTATGGTTGAAACGAAGTCTGGTCGTGGTTGTAAAGAAACTTCTACTTTCTGGTAGATCAGTGAACCAAGGTTTTTTTGAGATTGTCGGCTGTAGGGAGGTGTAAAATTTACTTTTGAGGCATTTTGATTTCTCATACTCAATGAACCATTTTCTGTAACAATTGCGTTTGGAGTAATTCTTTCTTTTGGGTAATAACTTTTCAAAATTGTGATCATCTAGATTTATTACCTTCTTCGCTTTGATTTTATTATCTCCTTGCTATTTTTCATTGCCAGATATCCCTGAGTGACCCCTTAATCCATACCAACCGTACAATTTTTCCGTTAAAACCCGCTCTCTTAAGGAGATGAACAGTTTCGAGAACAATAAAGTCAGCGTTATGCCCGGGGTTTTCTTCATTTGGTAAGCACACTTTTGCCGTCGGAAAGAATGACCACTGTCTGTACAATTGATTTTTTTGCGTTCGGCCTGCTTTTCTCTAAAAATATAATTTCATTTATTTCTAGAAACATCATTATAGCGTTATCTCAACAGTAACGTATATAAGTTGCAAGAATAGTTCAATAGTTACCGAAACAAACAAGCAATTAACTGCAACAGGCCGATAGAAAGAATTTATATAAACAAAACATTTTTAGAACCTTACATAAAGAATAATTCTGACTGTAATGATTGCAATACAACTCTACATACAAGTAAAGAGGGAAATTAAAAGTTAAGAAATAAGTACTTTTTCCTGGTATACCCCGAATCCGATGGCCCAACAGATGTGACTGTTCGCGATTGAGACGCCTCATTTGTTTGCATCCTTTTGTTACTTCTATTTTGCTTTACTTTAATTGATTTTCCATATGTTTTCCTTTCTCTCCCCACAAAACTAAGCCAATCCGGAAACAATTCTGTAAGTTAATAAGATTTTTTAAGCACGATTTGTTTAAAGATTTTCTCAAATTAGAAATTTCAGTTTGGTATGAAATATAAAATGAAAGATTATGTTAGTCTTTCCGGTGGTTTATTTATTCCACTACATTATATGTATTTATTACTGGTTAAGTTCCTCATATTATCACCTTATATTAATATCACCTGCTTCCTTTCTGATAGTAAACATACACCTCCATCTGTTTCGGCAATTCTATACCTGGTAGTTCACCTCAAAGGATATTATGTTCAATTATCGATAATTTATTCATTTTTTTTTTTCCTTTCTATTTTAATCACATTATTAAATCATTAACAATTTTTTTGATTTAGGACAGAGTTTTAATATTTTACCTTAATTAATCCTACATAATATATCGTGATTTTATTATTTTTGTAATGGTCATGTTAAACAACAGTTATTTCTTTGGAATTAACTTTGATAATTATTTTTGAGATGATATGAAGCTCCCTTCATGTTTTTACTTTTTCTTACTCTTAGTAAAAGGAAGTACATATTACGATTGTAACGGCAAGAGAGAGAACGCAGGCCCAACCGAGAGAAAAAAAAACCTCTCTGGTACTCTCTCACTTAAGCAGGCTAGAGTGGGGAACCTGTATATAAGCCAGTGAGAGATCTAGACATCTAACTATCAGATTCAACCATACATCGCGGCGTGTCAAAACTCTACTCTCACCCTTTATTCTATAAAGTCATTACAAGTCCAGTGCAGTTTGTGTAAGCTTATATCTATATTATAACAGCGTCTTCATATCTCGTCTAATTAATCAAACCTAATTTCTCTCCTCATCAACGGCAAGAGAGAGAGAACGCAGGCCCAACCGAGAGAAAAAAGGCCCTCTCTGGTACTCTCTCACTTAAGCAGGCTAGAGTGGGGAACCTGTATATAAGCCAGTGAGAGATCTAGACATCTAACTATCAGATTCAACCATACATCGCGGCGTGTCATAACTCTACTCTCACCCTTTATTCTATAAAATCATTACAAGTCCCCTCTCTAGAGCCCGTCAGGGTATTAGGATTCCTCAGGGACCTCAACCTGATGGAGATAGTGTAGAACGCATGTTCAATTGGGCATCCGTTCGGGTGCTATGGGCAAGCCTGTGGCACCCAGGGGGCATAGCACAATAGACCTGCTCAAGGTCGCAGTGCGTTGGCCCCCCGCTAAAAAAAAAAAAAAAAAAAAAAAAAAAAAACCGTCGGAGTCCTTCAACAGAAAGTTAGACTGCACTTATGCCACAAGGATAGGATACAGATTGGATGATACACACCCCGTCGTTATGATCTTGCTCTCATAGCAATCTCTGTAACCAATAACAAAACGGCCAGGACTGTTGCAAGATAATTCCGACTTCAAATCGCCGATAAAAATCTAACGGAGCGATCCCAAAAGAATCGAACTCGCTTTGTCTCCTATCGTATGAAAAGCGTATTGAACTCATACTGTTAAAAAAGACTCATTTTTACGTCAAATATAACAAACTAGATGCAAATAATGTTATAGATTATTGTTGCTAACAATTAAGTAATTTGTTAATTCAATTAATTTTTAGGTGAATAATAAATAAAATTTATTATCGGATACTTCAATAAATTTTCGAATCCCAAAGGAATCTCAAACCCAGATTGCTGGCACCCAAGGGAAGAGTGTTAGTCCTGTAATGGCAAAACAGAGAATAAGGGAGAGAGAAGACAGACTCTCTCTGGTATTCTCTGACTTAAGCAGGCTAGATTGGGGAGAACCTGTATATAAGCCAGTGAGAGATCTAGACATCTAACTATCAGATTCAACCATACATCGCGGCGTGTCAAAACTCTACTCTCACCCTTTATTCTATAAAGTCATTACAAGTCCAGTGCAGTTTGTGTAAGCTTATATCTATATTATAACAGCGTCTTCATATCTCGTCTAATTAATCAAACCTAATTTCTCTCCTCATCAACGGCAAGAGAGAGAGAACGCAGGCCCAACCGAGAGAAAAAAGGCCCTCTCTGGTACTCTCTCACTTAAGCAGGCTAGAGTGGGGAACCTGTATATAAGCCAGTGAGAGATCTAGACATCTAACTATCAGATTCAACCATACATCGCGGCGTGTCATAACTCTACTCTCACCCTTTATTCTATAAAATCATTACAAGTCCAGTGCAGTTTGTGTGAGCTTATATCTATATTATAACAGCGTCTTCATATCTCGTCTAATTAATCAAACAAAATTTCTCTCCTCATCAACGGCAAGAGAGAGAGAACACAGGCCCAACCGAGAGAAAAAAGGCCCTCTCTGGTATTCTCTCACTTAAGCAGGCTAGAGTGGGAAACCTGCATATAGAATTTCAAATTTCAAGAAATTCGGTTAACCGGAAGGAAGTACGACATTACAGAATAGGTTTTTGAGTTGTTTTTTTTTTTGGAATTTTCACGAAAGCGATTATAATGATTTCCTTTAAACTTATAATGCTAACTTCACAGATGTAAACGTATTATTTTTATTTGTAACATTTGAAAAAAAAAAAAAAAATTAGGTTCAGTATTTTTAGAGCGGTCTACTGGGCCATAACATAATCATCAATTCTCTACTTGCCAGGATTAGTATAGGAATTACTTCCCCAGCACCTTTACATTTATGTTAGGGCAAATTTGTCTTCTTCTTCTCCTTCAACCAACGCCCGTCCTTGGCAGTAGAGTCTCGCCAACCCTTGCAAACTGTTGCCTCGGACATTGTCTTCTACGCCGCTGCAGCTAAGGAGATATTCGGCCGTCCCTTCGCCATCCGTACACAGGGGTCATAGGGGGGGAGTCAACAAGACCAAAGCGGTGCAGATGGCTTTAGGAAGTCGTGGCCGTTAGCCATCCTGAAGATCGTTACTGCAACATCTCTCGACAGGTTGTTGGAGATGGTGTTGGATGTGACAATCGGTTCCCATCTTTCGCCAATGGCAATCGCCTCCCAAGATGTCTTCACTACCTCCTTAACAGATAAATTGATGGTGCTACATGTTGATTTATATATGGCTGGTTGTTCTACTTGAGGGTGCGAGGGGCAAAAATTGGAGTTTAAATAAAATTCGTCATTTTATAAATAATTGTATTAAAAGGAGTAAGAGAAAATAGTGTGAGTGTTTTTTGTTTTTTTTTTAATTAAAAAATTGCAAAAACAAGCGTTAGATTATTTTTCATTGGGTAAATATATGGACCAATAGAATGTCCATTATACTTTTTCTTCTTCCATTAAATGTTTAACACCAGACCACTCTCTACTCGTCCATACAATTAACTGATCGATCAATATATTTCCGATAATTATGAAATCTTCTAAATTTTATTTCTTAACAGTTCAAGTTTATATATAGTATGGTCATATTACCTAGGGATTTATAAGCTGGTTTCAATTCCAATACAACTTGTCAGCCAGTTAGAGAAGTGAAAGTGTAATTCTAATCAGAGTGTCGTTTAGATTAGCGGTTGATGACCATTCCAATTAAGGATACATTCCTTTTTAGACCCCATCAGGCGTTTTTTTTTTTTTTTTTAACTATAAATTCTATTACAGGACTCTTCTTTGATAATTTTCTATGTTTTTTGCACCTTGTTTTACCATATTGATTTTTTTTTTATAGTATATAGTTCATTCTTTTTTTTAATTAAAGAGGTATGTAGTGGGTCAAACAAAAAAATGGTATAATCTGTTTAATTAGTAAAAGTCTAAAAAAGCCCCATTTAAATATTAAATTTGGATTTATTTCAAACAGGAAATGGAAATGAACAGAAATTATTAATTTTGTTTAAATAAGTTCGACAGAATTAAGGATCAAATAGTCAATTAATAGATTTCAATAATGTATTGGCAACGTAGTAACTAATTCAAAATTATTTGTTAGTTCGCTAGTTAATACTTGGCGGCCCTTTCGCCTTCCAATAACAGCCTTTAGTCTTCTGGGGATGGACAGAACTAAATTGTTTGTGATCATCTGCCATAACTTTTTCTATTCTTATTCAAACAAGTTCAGCTCTACATTCGATGTTATTTTGCTTTTCCAAATATTGAGATCCATTATCTGATATAGATTCCTGATTGGATTCAAATTCGGCATCTGAGAATGTGTTCTGAGTTGGCGAGGTACAATTAACACTAGGTATTCTTTAGTTTTTTGCGCGGTATGTTCTGGACCATAGCCTTGCTGGAAAAATTAAGCAACTTTCTTCTAATACCAAATTTTCTGTAACCACTTTTTAAAAGAAGAACATGATTTGAAATAAGTTTTTTTTTTTAATATGAGGATGGCTCCACAATGCTAGATAGCATGCATATTATGTTTCTGACCGGTTTCGGATTTTCATCCATCGTCAGAGCAAATTCACCAAGTTCGTGTAGAGAGTTCACTTCAACGTTATGTTTATGTTACACTCACACTTGTTGGTTTGTTGGTTGTATAATATCAGATACAACCAAAAAAAACCAACAAGTGTGAGTGTAACAGAAACATTACGTTGAAGTGAACTCTCTACTCGAACTTGGTGAATTTGCTCTGACAATGGATGAAAATCCGAAACCGGTCAGGAACCAAATGAATATGCATGCTACGACGGATAAAATACCACGTTTTTTTTTTATGTTTGAAGTAATTCAGCCAATATGATTCTGCAAAGTTTTACAAAGTTATCCTTTTATGATTTTCAATAATGTGGTGTAATAAAAGTCTTTGCGCTTTACACTGTTTTACTTAAAAGACAATTAAAAAAAATAAGACTTACCAAGTTTATTCTTCAAAGTATAATCCATTATTATTTATGCCAGTAGTTCCATTCCTCATTGGTATTACGAAGTTTTTTTTGGGAACGCAAAGAATTCAATTCGAGCAACTTTACATCCTGTTCTATTGTAAAATTTTTACCCCGCAGAAAATGAGCCATGGATAAATAGGATAAGTATGGATATTGGGCTATAAGCAGGGTGAGGAAGAAGTTCAAACTTCTGCTCATTAATTTTTTGAGGCAGTCTGACGCGAAATGTGTTGTAGAAGAACTTATTTCTGTTAACTGAAGAGGGGTACTTTTCAACAAGAACAGCAAGGACCCTATCTAATTGTGCTGAATAGAATTCAGATGTGATAGCTCGCCCGTCGAGAACCGACTCGAAATGCTGCACCATTCCTTCAAAGTTCCATCACACGCAGAACATTATCTTTTTCGCAAACCTTTTCGGTCGAAGCATAGGAAGAGCAGACTGCCCAGGCATAACCCACTGTTTTTTGCATGTTTGTGTTGTTAAAATATGACCACTTTTCATCACAAGTGACAATTCGCTTTATACATGGAAAATCACTAAGAAGATTTTGGCACACTTCAACCATTTGCGCGTTTTGCTGAGGCGACAATTCATGGGGGATAGTCCTCCAGCTTTTAGGTACCATTCCAGTGTCATGCAAATGGCTATTTATGGTAGAATGAGACACTCCTCATCCTCCTGCAAGTTTTCTAGTGCTTCTTCAAGGATCAGCTTATTACTTAAAACTGGACCGTGGATGCCCCGATCTTGCTTTACCTTCAAGGTTCCTTCCCTAAAATTTTTAAAAATCAGTACTATGCAGCGCAAACTGATAAAGCATTGGCCCCCACAACTTTATAAATTTCTCGAGCTGCAGTTATTTTTGGAAATCCTTTTTAAAAAATAATGCTTCAATATCGCCTGAATTTCAAAATTTAATTCACTCGTTATTTAAATCAATTGAAAAGGTCAAAACTCGATTAAATACTGTTAAAAATATTGAAAAATGAATATCAAGTAATCAGTATTAAGTGTCCAACGTGCAACAATATCAACACAATGTTTATATAAAACAGTTCAATAAACTAAATGAAAGAAAATCCTTATGATAGACAATATTAAATTTTGAAAGTGATTGCCCCTCTTCAAGGGTCACAACCCTTGTGATATTTTTTTTTATGAAGATAATATTTAACCAGTAGCGTAATATTTGTCATTTTGAATAACTAATTTTATATAGCACACCTTAATAGGTTAGAATTATTAACAAAAAACATTAAGATTATTTTAAAATATTACTTCTAGAAAAATTAAATTAATGTTGCAGACAATACTTAGTTTTTAACTACACCTGTTTTAGGTGCCTTATCGATTTATGTATTTTGCATTTTTAATTTAATTTTTCGTAAAGAAAAGTTTTTTTTTTAAATGATCTTGATGTTTGTTTTTTTTTTTTGATAATAGTTCTAACATTAAACATTAAAATTCAAATATATTTGTTCAATATATTACTGGCCTCTCAACTATGCACCGGTTGCCACTGGGGGAGGGAGTATATATTTATGTTAAGACAAATGAGCGAAACTTGGTATTTAAGAAACTTTGTCATTTTATATATAACTTTGTTAAAATGAGTAAGAGAAAGTTGTGTGACTGTTTCACATCAGATCTTTTGTTTGTTGATTCATATCACGCGTTGCTCTAATGGTTAGCGCACTTCCCTTCGGTGTGAGAATTCAGGGTTCGATTCCCGTAAGGGCAAAGTCGGTGTTGACGCAGCATCGTGATGAAAAGTGGGAAGCTACAGTGAGTAGCGCCCTAGGTAGCGAAGGCCTGAACTAAACGCGTGGGAACTACCACACGCCCTCCTATTCAAATCGCCGTGTGGCAAGCCTTGACCTGGTGCGCCACGCCTGTCGCACCATGGTTTTTTTTTGTTTTTGTTGTGTTTTTTTTTTATCTGCAGTAAGAGAAAGTTGTGTTTGTGTTATAAACCAGAATTATTTGCAATATTTTCGAGAAATTATAATATTTGTACTTTAATTAATCTCTACACTGCGTGGTAGAAGAGATTTAGATTAAGAAGAAGAAGATGCTCTAATGGTTAGCGCACTTCCCTTCGGTGTGAGAATTCAGGGTTCGATTCCCGTAAGGGCAAAGTCGGTGTTGACGCAGCATCATGATGAAAAGTGGGAAGCTACAGTGAGTAGCGCCCTAGGTAGCGAAGGCCTGAACTAAACGGCGTGGGAACTACCACACGCCCTCCTATTCAAATCGCCGTGTGGCAAGCATACAAAAATGACACCCTATTTTGTGATATTTGTTTATCACATAGAAACATTCGATTATTACTTAAAAGCATAATTAATATTTTTAAATTATGATCTAGGGAGAGGACTAAATTCGTCAATATAAAATAAGGTTAAACAATATTAAATAATTTATATATCCAAATATTTTCAACCTTAAATATTATATAATATACGTATGATATGTAATACGTACTTTTCTCAAACAGTACAGATATATAGCATTTCAAATTAATAGGTTGATAGGAGTATTCAATTCCACTATATTTTTTTGTATTAAAGATTAAATCATCTTTTGTAATGTTTCGTTTTTCCTTAATTTGCATTGTTTTTTTTGTATCCAAAAATAAAAGTACTTTTAAGCAAAAAAAAAAAAAAAAAGAAACCTAACCATTCATATAATTTGGTTAACATATAAACTAAATGACTCATAAACAATAAATCCCATTAAGTGCTGAATAAAAGTTTTATCTAAATGAATCATAGTTTAAGTTGAATGAATAGTTAAATTAAAGGAAAAGTTTTAATATTTTCTATTGGTGTTGTTGATTCAACAATGAACGATTTGTTTAAATTTCCATTTTAGGATATTTGTTCAAAAATAGTAATTTTTAACGTATTACGTAACAGTTGGTAGAGGAAGTGAGAGAATATGAAGTGTACTTATATATACGTTTCCACATTTTGATTGCGATTTCCGCCCTTTTTTTTTCTCTCTCTCTCTCTCTCTCTTTGTTATAATTAATTTTCAACCTTGAACATATCATAAACAATAATCTATTGTGCATAATACTTTTATTTATTTTAATATAAAAATATTAATTAATCCGCTATGGAACAGCAGCAGCAGCCTTTAAAAAATGACACCCTATTTTGTGATATTTGTTTATCACATACAAACATTCGATTATTACTTAAAAGCATAATTAATATTTTTAAATTATGATCTAGGGAGAGGACTAAATTCGTTAAAAATATTTATCTCAAAAATGGACAGTCAAGAAACTCATAAATCTTAAAATTTCAGAATCTTGGAAATATATGTTTTGTTTTTCAGTGTCTTTCTTTGTTATGTATGCAAATTGGCTGTTCTAATTATTATTGGTAATTAATTTGGAAACTTTTTTTTTTTTTTTATAAACAAGATCTTCCTATATTTTCTATTTACACCTTATATCGTTAAATTATTTCTTATTTTGCCACACAACTCATAGAGTACAAATATAAATTGATAAAGCTGGTGGTATTGTAATGAGCAGATGTTTTTTATTCTATTAAGCTTGAAGGTTATTAGAATATTCTAAGAAGTGCCTATTGGACTCCCAAAGCACAACAATGAAACGGGAACTACCTTACCAACAGCCTTAGGGGCCCTTTCAGCAGATTTCAAAAGAGCCCTTTTGTTATGGCATTGATGAAATATATGCCTTCATCTTTGTTGTGGATGAACAAAAAAAACTTTCTTTGAAAAATGACAAAGACAGCAACAAAAATTTATTGCCAATATTCAAAAAAATCAATATTAAATAATTTATATATTTAACTATAATAATAATAATTAAATATTAGGGTTTAGTAAAATTTAATATTTTTTGTTATTTGCCCATTTAATTTTCCCCCAAAGAACTGTACTTTAGAAGTATTTGCAGAACCAAGCACGGATATACCTACCGTCAACTTCAATTATTCCCACTTTTTTTTATATTTATATGAATTCAATGAAAGCTTAATTCATCTTTTTCATGGCTTTACCTATTTTATTTAATATTGGAGGATGGCTAAAATGAACTTGTTTGCCTCTGGCTGCCTATAGATATGTATATTTGTGTGCGAATAGATGGTTTCAAAAAGGACTAATCGCAGCAAGCTACAGGGACTTCATGGCGTTGAAATTAATTTAAAATATCACGGGGCTACTGTCGCTTCAGACGTCAGGATGGATTCCCGCTTCAGACGAAGCTTGATGGATGAAGGAGTCATGGAATCTTTGATAATGGAATTTTGTTAGATCGGACACAAATGGAATGGGCAGGTGTAGATCATTATGTAAGCTTTTTAGTGGAGACATAATAAGGTTCATTCGGGTAATGTTTCGTAGGATTTTGGATTGTAAAGATTGGATATGGTAAACCTTGGAATGCTTTTAGTGCACCCCCCATCCCTCTAGTCCATAGGTCGCAATAAATTTTTGCAATGTAAGCTTCTTTTGTAAAATAAGTTTAATTCCTTTGTCTAAAAGTCTTGAAAGGATATGAAATTGTCTATTAGTTTCCATCCCTTTCAGTCTGTCAATTAACTGATATCGATTTTTGAGTTTTTGCTTAGTAACAGACACGAATATCTAGAATACACAAAAAAATAAAGCCGGCTGGAAGTTGGCTTACTAGTTGTTCCCGAACCACTTTGGCATCGCCCGCAACGAAACCTCTAGCAAAGTAAGGAAGTATAAACTATCCCAACCCTTTTCATCAATGATTTTTTTGAAGGCTAAAAGCCTAAAAGCTTATACAGTAAACGAATATAATGAGTCATCTTCCCAGACGAGTGTTCCCTGCAAACTTCAGACTTACCAAGGACAGGACTTCCTTTTACAAGCACCTTCTTAGAATCGGTGTAGTGGATTCTCTTCTATGCCCTCTGTGTAGCCTCAATGAAGACACGGACAAAGAGCACATTTTAAAATGCCCTGCCTTAATAAAGGATGCGGACGAAACCCCAAACACGGCGGATTGGTTTATCCATACTGGTTTGCTAGAAATAAATTGGCATTCTTGCCAACATATTTGGCGAAAGAAAAAAAATAAATTTTTTTTTCTTAATGAAACTGATATTTTAATCTATGTGACATTGAAATTTTATTTTTAGTCTAATTTAAAAATCATATCCAGTCCAATTGAAGAGAAGTTAGATGCTTTCGTTATTCTCATTCCATACATTAACATAATATACTTACTCTTACAGAATAAGAAACAGTGAAAATGGTGCTATAAAAATTGCTGGAACTAAGAAAAACCATTTCTCTTGTTAAAGTGATAAATTGCTGTAATCACTCTCTACGCTTTCAAATTATCATTAGTGATAGTATCTTTAAGAAACACGGAACTGTTAACATACGTGTATTTCTTTTTATTAATATTTATGTAATAAAGTGAGAAAATTTTCAACTAGTTACTTTTATTATGTAACAATGTTGTGAGTATGCATAGAGAATTTTCACTCATGTTTTCACATCATCAAGGTTAATAAGAAATAAAACTTTCTAATTACAATAAATCTAAATATAATTATATTTAAAAAAAAACAGGTGTTAATTATTTTACAATTTATAAATATGAATAATTGCTTATAGCTTTTTTTTTAAAGTGGTTGTTAAAATTTAATAAACTTATTTATAAAAGAAACTTTAGTCGTTATTATTCACCGTTTTTGTTTTGTTTTAAGGTTTTAGGCGATTAATAAAAACGTCTAACCTGACTGCTTCGGTTATTATAACCTCAACATATATACTAAGACCAATGAAAATAATCGATATAATGAAAGAATCGATTTATGCCATTTAATACCTATAACTATAGGAAATAACGTTTAAAAACCATTTTGAAGAAATATTTAATTTAATGGCCTACTGTCTTTTGGATCGTTTTGTCCTAAAGAATAAATCATCAATAAGAGGTTATCTTTGTTGCTACATCTAGTTTTATAAAGAGATAATAAATTCTTATGTGCAAAATATATAAAATTAAGTTTTTTTTCCAAAAAGGTTTTTTTAACATTTGCATTAAATAGTCGCAAATAGTTGCTTTAGACTGCTTGGCAACAGATCTAAACTGACATTACTAAACAAACGACTAATATACAACTCAATCTTAAAACGTATCTGGAAATACGAAATAGAAACTTTTGGGCTCCGCTCTGAATCCAATCCCTTTAATGTAAAATTCTGCATGCCATTGTTAACGCTCCCTACTTTGTCTAGAACCTTACAATCCACAATGTTCTTAATATCCTATTTGTGGCCGACATTTAGGGTTGCCAGATCTAATATGTTTAATATCAACCTGATATATTTTATTCTTATTGATATATGATGTTAGACACTAAAATATACGTCTAAAAATGATATTTTTATCCGATCACTGCGATGATAACAATATAATTCGTATTAGCGCGCTCATCTCGCGCCCCACTATCATCAGTGAACAAGTAGTGAATGCTGATTGGCTGATGGGAGTCTCGTTTAATGACAAAACTAAAAATTTAGGTTACAAATACTTAAAGGGTGCTCTACACCAACTGACCAACAGATGACAATGACGTCTAAGATTTTATGGCCGCAACTGTGTGTGCATTTATTTTTTGTTATAAATTAACAAATTTCAAAAGATTTATTTGGTTTTTTTATTTAATAAAGTTTTTAAAAAAAATGTGGTATATTTCTCACCTAAATGGTATGTTTTTGAAATCTTAATCATACATATTTACATTTTTCACCTGGCAACCCTACCGATGTTTCTTCCTTTTCTTATAAAAAAATTTCCATAAAATCCTGTCCTACCTTTAGCCAGAAATCTCTCCATTCGAACCCCTACCGGACAATACCTCCCTTCGTCTAAAAAGTCAGTGGCCTCGAGATCTTCTTTCCACAAATGACAGTGAGTGATTTGGAGTGGTACCAATGGGTAGCTTCTCCACTCGTTTATGATATTTTTACTTTCTCTTACTCCTAGTAAGAGGAAGTATTGTAATCGTGTCAAATTTTCGATATCGAGTTTTCACCGGAAATATCCGTTTTGAGGTCCCCTGAGTCCAAAAAAGTGGTTTTTAGCAAATGGTCTCTGTGTGTGTGTGTGTGTGTGTGTATGTATGTATGTATGTGAAACAGCATAGCTCAAAAACGAAAAACCGTAGAAGTTGAAACTTGATATTCCGTTTAGGTATCACCGTGGAATCTGACACTACGTTAACTGTCAAAATTCCTCAACCGAAGTACCACTTTACTAGTTGGTTTTTTTACTTTTTTGCAATTTTCTCAAAAATGCTCCGACGATTTTCTTTAAACTTCAAACATCAAACCACACATACAAAGAACTACAACTTTTATTTGAAACATTTCTCCGGGAAAATGCACTGAAGGGCACTTTTGGGGGAGGGGTGGGTTTAGGTTTCCATCTAAAGTGCTATTTCAGTTTATTAGACAATTCTGTCATCTAAATAATGTTAATTAGAATTAAATATGTTGTTGAAATTCCGAGTTTGAAAAAAATCGGATAACCGGAAGTGCGTTTACTTTACCACTTTACTAAATGATTTATTCACTTTTTCGCAATTTTCTCAAAAATGGCTCCGACGATTTTTTGAAACTTCCTATATAAACTGAACATGCAAAGATCTACAACTTTTATCTAAAACATTTCTCTGGAAAAATTCATTTAAGGGCACTTTTAGGGGAGGGGTGGGGTTAGATTTTCATCAAAGTGCTATCCTAGTTGATTATACAATTCTATCATCCAAACATAATTAGTTAGAAATAAATAGATGGCTGAAATTCCGAGTTTCAAGAAAATTAGTAAACCGGAAGTGCGCTTTTACTGAACAGTTTTTTCAGTTTTCGACGATTTCATAAATAATTGGCACACAAACTATAAAATTTGTCAATTATCATTTTGAGAACTGGAGTAAGAGAAAGTTGGTGAGGTTTCACACCAGGATTTTTTTTTTTATTTTATTTATTCGTTTCTCATTATTATTATTGTTAGGTATTATTTATATTCAACGTCATCAGATTTGCTTCTGCGCACTAGTGCGTTGTAAATGAAAAAAAAGAAAAAGCATAGTTTCATAAAAAAAAAAATAATTACATGGTTTTACTTCTTTTTATTGAAGAATTATTGTGCTCAAAGTTTCAAGTTTTCAATAACGGTTCTGTGATAATTGATTTTAGAGTGTTCGAACACATCCTGGCGACACCATGCTATCCTTTTATGTGACTATTAATAAGTGTCTCTAAGTGAAATATTGTAAACAAATGAAACATTTATTATAATATTCTTAAGTTTAAATAAAAATTGTCCAATAAAAAACTATTAGAGAAAGTCGTTTGTATATTTTGTACCAGATGTTTAATTTCTTTTACTTCCTGGATTTTTAGCGAATGGTCGGTCTGTTTCTATGTGTGTGTGGGTGTGAGAGAGAGAGTGAGAGAGAGAAAGAGAGTGTCTGAAGGTCTGTCTGTCTGTTTCTGTATGAATAAAGTATTTCAAAAACGGAAAAATCGAAAGAAAGCTCAAATTGGGTTATTCCATCTAGATACTAGGCACCGCATCTGACACGAAAATGTTGAGGTAAAATCCATCAACCGGAAGTGCGATTTTACTGAATTGTTTTAAGTTCGTTTGCGATTTTGCTTTTAAACAACGCATTCCCTTCTATACAAATAAATAACTATCAGTTTTATTTGTAACATTTTTCCGGGAAAATTGATTTTTTTGGCGGGGATTTTTGGAGGAACAATAGCGTTAAGCTTTCGTCTAAAATATCATTTCAATAAAAAGTAAAGTAATGCCTATATTTTCAGGCGGGCTTAACGTCCAACTACCAAATTAGGTGTTGTGGGCGGGGGGCAGAAGCACCTACTTTACTATTAACATTTTTTAAACAAATATAAAAATGTAGTTGTACGCTGGACTCGAACTGGGGTCCTCCCACTTACAAGTCCATGCTCATAACCAATACACCAACACCCGCCCCATATCATTTCAATAAAATGTATGATGATGTTCTGTCCACCACCTATATAATATGAATAGCATTAAAAGCATTGCTAGAATTACAGATTAGAAAAAAAATTGCCTAACGAAAAGTTGCGACTTTCCAAAATAGGGTTTTTTTAAATTTTTCTCGAAATTGTCACTATAACAATTTCCTTAAAGCTGCATAGATATAAAAGTGAAAAAAATGTTTTCCAATAAAATTAATTTTAGATAATGGGTGCGAACTTTGTGGGATTAAAAATTTGCAAATTTTATATGATATTTAAGGTCAATGTTGTTGGCACGCTCTTCCAGCCTCTTTTACCAATATCTCTTTATTTATGTTAAGAGAAATGAATAAAATGTGA
This sequence comes from Triatoma infestans, assembly GCA_011037195.1. NCBI lineage: Eukaryota > Metazoa > Arthropoda > Insecta > Hemiptera > Reduviidae > Triatoma > Triatoma infestans. The sequence continues at coordinate 24,964 of JAAEAF010014575.1, read as the reverse complement.
ACTTTAAAGAGAATTAGTCATTTTTATATGAGTACAAGTTGTTTTAACAGGCATAAGGGAAAGTCGTGTAAGAGTATCATACCCGATTTTTTTACTTTCTCTTACTCCTAGTAAGGAGGAAGTATTATAATCGTGTCAAATTTTCGATATAGAGTTTTCACCGGAAATATCCATTTTTGAGGTTCCCTGATTCCAAAAAAAGGGGTTTTTAGCAAATGGTCTGTGTGTAATATAAGTGAACAGCATAGCTCAAAAACGATATACCGTAGAAAGTTAAAACTTGATATTCCGTTTTTAGGTATCACCATGGGATCTGACAGTGGGTCATCTGTCAAAATTTCTCAACCGGAAGTACCACTTCACTAATTGTTTTTTTTTTTTTACTTTTTTGCGTTTTCCTCAAAAATGGCTTTGATGATTTCCTTCAAACTTATTATATATATCAACTACACATACAAAGAGCTACAACTTTTATTTGAAACTTTTCTCAGGGAAAATTCATTTAAGGGCACTTTTGGGGGAGAGGTGGGGATAGGTTTTCATCTAAAGTGATGTCATAGTTGATTATACAATTCTATCATCTAAATAATGTTAATTAAAATTAAATATGTTCTTGAAATTCCGAGTTTGAAAAAAAAAAATCGAATAACCGGAAGTGCGATTACTTTACCACTTTACTAAATGATTTTTTTTCACTTGTTCGCAATTTTCTCAAAAATGTCTCCGTCGATTTTTCTTGCAACTTCCCATATAAATTAAACATACAAGGATCTACACTTTTTATTTAAAGCATTTCTCTGGGAAAATTCATTTAAGGGCACTTTTAGAGGGGAGGGTTGTGGTGTTATGTTTTTCTCTAAAGTGCTATCATAGTTGATTATACAATTCTAACATCCAAAAAAATTAATTAGAAATAAATTGATGGCCAAAATTACGAGTTTCAAGAAAATTAGTAAACCGGAAGTGCGCTTTTACTGGACAGCTTTTTCAGTTTTCGATGAATTTCATTAAATTTGGTACAAAACTATAAAATTTTTCAATTAAAATTTTGAGAACTGGAGTAATAGAAGGTTGTGTGAGTGTTTCACACCAGAATTTTTTTTTTTTTTTTATAACTAGAACTTCATACTGGAGTATATAAGGTCTATTATCACTTCTGTTTGAATATTTTTTGAATAAAATATATTTTCGAGTATTCCGGGAAGCTGTGACTTGTAGGGATTCCTCTAAGAACCTTTTCCATATAAATCGTCTTTCCTTTACTTTATAAAGTATAAAAGGGCTACTGAATGTGTATTGGATTTTCTAGTTTATCAGAAAACTTATCTACCGGAAGTGTAGAGCATTTGTAAGAGGACGCCCTGTATGGTATCACACCTTATATTTTATACTGAAAAAAACTCAGCAGAGGATGACATAAATTAACATCTGGCCATTTAGCTTGAACTATGCTGTATAAGTTTACATAGTGATTTCACAGTGTTTGGTGGTTGGTGCTTGCTTGAATAATACTAACTTTAAATATGAATATTGTTAGTTATGTTTTATTTTTTTTTATTATTTATTTATTTTCTCATAATCATACAGATCATTGTAGCAGGAATTGCTGTAAATACAATACAATTACAAATATGTTAGGACTATAGTATAAAGTAAATTCAGAAAGATAGCAAAAAAAATTAAGTTAAAATAAAAAAAATTAAAGAATAAAATAAAAAGTTTCACAAATACAGAAATATAAATGGAATTAAAAATTCTCCATAGTTATCTTCCTTGTGGTAATAACAGCAGACATTACACAAAATAAATTCGAATTGAACAGAAAATATCCACACAAAAAAAAATTTAGAAAAATAATAAAATCGAGGAAAACAGGTATTTTATAAAGGTACAAATATATATATATGTTAAACATAGTGAATATATATTTATTGGTAGTCAAGTAGAATGAGTATTAAATCGTTTATCATAAAAGATTTCATTTTTAGCGAAGTTACTACAAAAAAGTAAATATTTTTTAATTGTGAGATGGAATTAATTGAAAATAGTCGACTGTAGTTTATCTGACTGGTCATCAGAATCATTTAAATTATTTACAGTATAATTCTTTCTATATGTACTTAATATTGGGCAATTGGCCAGGAAATGTAGAATATCATCGTATTCTTGTGTAACAGCAAGAGGGGCTCAGCAACCCAAGAGAGCAAGAGAAGCTCAACCACTCTCTCTGACTGGAATGGGAGAGTGGGAGAAGCGGTATAAATATAGCAACGGACAGTCCATAAGAGGACAGTAAAAAACACTAAAAATCAGTTAATACAATGAATGTGTTGGATGTTGGAGAGAATTGGTTTTGTTTTAATGAGTTAAGAAGAAGACTTGGTTAACACTGGTTAATTGATACATTAATAATGAGACACAGACTGCCTGGACTTTACAATGGATGAATGTTTAAGGTTGAGTGGTAAGAATACACGTAGCGATTGGATGTACTGAACTAATTTTCACTGTGTTTAACTGTCCTCTTATGGACTGTCCATCGCTATATTTATACCGCTTCTCCCACTCTCCCACTCCAGTCCGAGAGAGAGTGGTTGAGCTTCTCTTGCTCTCTTGGGTTGCTGAGCTTCCCTTGCTGTTACACTTGGTTGCTGCAAAGGGGACAAAAATCCTGGGGATTGAACTTATAAAACAAACCATTCAGAAGTAACCTAATATGCTTCTTACTCATCAGGCGTAATTGCGAGATCAACCTGATTGCATGGAGGTAGTAATTGTATCTTATATAAGGCTCCCCTAGGCCCAAAGTAGAAATATATTTATAGTAAAGATTAAATGAAGAGGTGATGACTAAAGGAAATAACTAAAGAGTTTATTTTCCTCCAGAATAAATAAATAAAGAGTTTTTAAAGTACCAGAATTTTGGGCAATTCCATATGTCCTCAGCACCTATTGACAAGAGACTAATCTTTAATACTAAGACTCATTTATAAGGAATACTTAGAGCATTATAACATTTAACTAGGTTATCAGCTGGCAGATCAAGGATTTTTTTTGCCAGAATCGTAGCATTCGTTTGAAGATTTTTGATTTTAAGTGTAATTGGCCCCGTTTCCAATCTCTCAAAAGAATATTGTTAGTTACAAATAATATTACTCAATTTGTACATAGTAATTCTGAAAACAGACTTAAACAAAATATATTTTTATTATCTATGGAAAACAGATATGGCCAGTTGAAAATAAAACTTTTCTAAATGTCAAAACTAATTATTGTTAAAAAGAAAGTTTAAGAAGATATCCATTTTTATTTATTTATAAAGATGTTGAAAGAAACTTGGCAAGTTTATGTCAACTTTTATAAAGTTAATAAAAAGTTTTTCATATTAGGAGAAATAATCCTATTACTTCTTAAAAATCAGAAAAAGAAATTGTTTCATGGAACTGCGCCCCCCCCCCCAACTTTAAGAATTTTATCTTTATGCGAGGGAGATTCTTATAAGTTTTGCTAAGTTAATAAGACTTCTCTGGATCAACTTGTTTGTTTTTTTTTTGTTTGTTTTTGGACATAAAAGCCAAGTGGTATTTGATATATGCGGGGAATAGATCTTATTGGAAAGATTATAATTTGGTTTCTTAAGAGGATTTAATTATCGATAACTTAATTAAAAAATGCTAGGAAAAGGGAAAAACAAAACTAAAACAAGTGCCATTGCTCCGGAACAGTTTTCACTTTTAGTGAACTATCAGGCGATCACTTTTAGGCGTTAGTGATTTCGACCAAGCTTTTTTCCTCCCAATGCATCTTCGCCAGTTTTGTTTGTCCAACACATAACAGGGAAATTCCCTCTGTAAGCAAAGAGCGCTGGTTTTTAACGCCGAACAAGAATGGTTACAATATTTCTCTAAGCGATTCCCATTAGTTCTTCCCCCAAGATCCATTGTTAGCGCTGCTTACTAGTTAATGTACATTATAGGTCTTGTTGAAATAGTGGTGGTTGTTTTCAAAAGTGATTGCTAAACTCGGTTCAATTTTTTTTTTTCCATTTTCTTTTATCTTTCTGCATTCCTTTCTATCCGCAACCTTTACATTTATTATAACATTACGTTTATTTATTTATTAATAAAAATTTATCTCAAGATTATGTTACTTGTTAGTTAATAAAAAACAAAAACAAAATTGCAATATTACAAGATGATAAGAATGTGCCGGCCATTCTTTTAAATAAAGAAATAATTTAACATTATTTAAAATAGAACAATTCATTAATCCAGATTATAAAATAATCACCAGGAAGGGAGGCTAATCTATTGTTATATTTAGCTGATAGGCAAAAATTAAATTAATCACATACCCGTCTGTCTATACAAATCTAATTAATATTTTAAGTTGATTGACCTCCTATAAGTTTGTTAATGACTATTCCATCATTAAATTGCTTCTTTTTTTGTTAATGTCATCAGTGAAGGCAAGATAATTTTTTCTAAAAGAGATATTTAATATAAATTATGTGAGGTTTGTACGGCTATCAACCAAACCGTTAGTGTTGAATTTACTGAATTGTTTCTTCAGTTTTCGGCGATTTTTTTTTTTAAATAATTGCTCCAACGATTTTCTTGATAACTTCTTAACTATCTAAAAATATGAATATCACATTTATTTCAAACTTTATCCGGCAAAATTTTTTTTTTGGGGGGGGAGGTTCTGGGGGAACCCAGTAGCGCTAAAAGAAAGTATTTCGGTAAAGTGGTACGGTTCTACCATTTATGTAATATCGATGTTCATTAAAAGTATTGGGAGAATTTCAAATTTGAAGAAAATCCAGCCAGCGACTAAAAGGTGAAAAGATGAAAAGATAGAAAACTACTTCAGATATTTGGGCGCCCATATAAGCGAGGATGGCTGTACGAGCCCTGAAATCCAGGAAAGAGTCCATAAAAAACGGTCTCATCAACAAGAGAGAGGTCTCTAAGAGGTCTCCAAGAGCACGTTCCTAGCTGTAAGATGTATTCCAGCGAGTCTTGGACCTTCACTAAAAAGCGTAGAAGTCAACTCCAAGCAATGGAGATGAAATTTGTCAGAAGGATAGAGTCGAAAACAAGACGTGCTTGGATCAGGAATACCACAATCAGAAGTAACCTGAAACGGAAATCCGCTGACGAAATTATCGAGGAAAACAGGAGGTTAAGATGGTACGGCCACGTCATCAGAATGGCAGATAATCGAATAGCGAAGACTGCTTATGAGAAAGCGTAGAAGGAAAGAGGCCGATAGGAAGACCAAGGAAAACTTGGAATGACGGTCTGCACGAAACATTTACAAGAAGGTGTCTGGATTGGCTGGTCAATTGGCTTCGGACAGGGAAAAATGGAAGCAGCTCTATAAAGGACCTCACACTGCTTAGGCGGTAGAGAGGTACTAACTAAGAAGAAGAAGGTTTTTCGATTTTTTTGTGTGGGTGGAGGGGAATTTTCCCGTAAATAACTGTACGATTTACTTTAAACATTGAATGCTTACTGCTCAGATAAAAGTCCCACATCTTTTAGTTGCAACATTTATTCCGGAAAATCTAATTTTGGGTGATTCTGGAGGACTTGATTCTGAGGTTGAAATTGAAATTGCCCCTATACAGCGCTCCCGTACTAGTTGCATATTGTTTCGGACCAACCCATCTAAACGTTTGTAAACATTGCAATTGTAAAAGCAATGTCTCCATTATTGTATTCATTGAAATAAGAAGAAGACGTGTAAATATTTTACACCAAATAGTTTTTCAGCTTAATTAGTTGGTTCAATTTTAATTAGATTAATTTGATTTAAATTTTGTATAACGGCATAAGTTGCGTTTGGCAGCATTAAACTTTGAGCGTCTGCCTTTTACTAAACATTAATTTGAACTCCCTTATGAAAATACCAAATACCAAATTTATCAATCAATCAACTTTTTTAGATCCACCAGTTTTGTATGTAATGGATTAAAAAATAATGATCCCCAGGTCTCTTAACAATCAATTATTTTTAATCTTTCAATGTTTTGCCATTTCTCTCTCATGAAAGAATTGCAATTTTTTTTGTGTGACTAGGCTCGGACTATCTAGTATCTGTTATCATGATACTAGCGAGGATGGTTGTACCAGCCTTGAAATCCAGGAAAGAGTTCTAGCAGCAGGTAAACTCTATAAGACCATAAAAAACGGTCTCATCAACAAGAGAGAGGTCTCTAAGAGGACAAAGATAGCCGGTCTACAAGAGCATGTTCCTACCTGTACAGATGTATTCCAGCGAGTCTTGGACTCCTACTAAGAAGCATAGAAGTCAACTCCAAGCAATGGAGATGAGATTTTTTAGAAAGATTGAGGGGAAAAGGAAGACGTGATTGGGGGGGGAGGAAATTTTCCCGTAAATAGCTATACGATTTACTGGCCAGCTGATCTGTATATCGGCTATGTAAAAAAATCGTATATCCTATTTTTTTTTCTGTTACTAATTCGAATCTCCAATGAGCATTCCAATTGCTCTGATTTCTTTTATAGATTCAGCAGCGGATGCTGTCTCTGGTTAAATATCTTGCGTTCTAACATTTGACGGACTATGTTTATGTATTGCAGAAATTCTTAAAGATAAAAGCATAGTTTTGTCTTACATTATCATTCCACAATCAGCTTCATTATCACTATGTTGAATATACCAGTAAGTCGGTTAAGACTGATCGTTTAGATTGAAGCAGATTGAAGACGTCGTTCCAGATAAACACATTGAAATAAACTTATACATAATACCCTTTTTAATATGAGGTAAATTCAGTTGTTTAAAAGTTATAAAGAAAGAAAACACTTTTTTCGTATTTTGGGGACCTCAAAACATGTATTAACTTTGATAATTTCACACAATCTATTGGACAAATTAAAAAAAAAAAAAAGCCCTTAAATGGAATTCTCCTTCTTAAATTATACAAATTTTGTAATATTAATTAAACAAATTTTCCATATCTTTACCCCCTTTTTTGGAATATTTTATTACCTATTACTTTTTCCGGGCACATCAACCTCAGCGGATATTAGCGCCTATTACTTATAAAAACTATAATTTTGGTAATTACAATCGTTGAATAAAAACATATCGTTTAAAAAAACATATTATTAATGAAAAAAATTACTTAATTATACGTTGTTTTTTTTTTTCATATAAATCAGGTACAATATAAATAATTAACCACCATTATTAATAATGCGTAATGTAAATAAAGAAGCGTATTTTATATATAGGCACGTGGCACTTGGAAGAACTAGTTTGTGTGCATCTTGATGAAATAGAATTAGCAAGTCATGAGTATACAAAACAACATTAAGTAGTTGTTTGTGAGAACTGAAGACGAAAGTGAAAACAACACTAACAATAGAATTAAAAAGTAAAATAAAAATACTCACTAGTTTACTGTATTTTAGTTGTGTGTGTGTGTGTGTGTGTGAGTTTGTAACATTCATATATTTTCCCATAAACACTTTCTTCATAGAACTACATTGCAACATCCCCGACGTATAGTAAAGACGTTCTTTTTGTTGATTTGTTAAAATAAAAAACAATAATTATAGGTTTAGATTGTTAAAAATTACAGGAATTAGTGACTGCCACGCATAACTTATGTAAGCTTTTATTTTCAAATTTATCCCTGTTTTGAGAATGAAATATGGCCTCACTTTGTTATTAACTGATTCAGTGTAAAATAGGAGTGAATTATTATAATAAATTGATGAGATTAATATAGTTTCAAAAATTTTTCTTCGTAGAAGCACCTACAGCTCACTGTGTCCGGTGATGGACAGTGTTATCTAACGAGAGAACACTGTCCGGAGGTTAGAAGTCCACTGTGATCGGCTCCGGTTGCCAATGACCGTAGATGTTGACGCGCCTAAACTTAAAAAACTAAAAAAAAAAAAAAAAAATTTCTATAAATTGAAATTTACAATTTTAAATTATTTACAATTAATTAGACAGAAAGACTTCTCACACGTTGGTCAACCAGCAGCAGTTCTTAAAGTTCCTTAGGTAATTATCACCTCATTAAATTTCAAAATATATGTTCTCGCATCCCATTGGAAAAATATGTTCCAATTATTATTGTCTCATATTGCCGTATAAAACATACTCGTATATATCATCGTATCAAAGTTTTCGGAATTATTTATTTATCGGAAATATATGCTGTAAGCTGTTCAGGATACATAAAAGTTTTTCCAACGAATTATCTGCATTTAGGATATTTGTGTTGGTGTAATATGTGTGTGTGTGTGTGCGTGTGTACGTGAACAAAATCACCAGTCAGGTTCGATATATATAGTGTTCGATTCAAATCTCTCCTTATTTGAAGTGCAATTTTGCTGATTTTTTTTTGGTGAACGCTCTTATGATTTTATTTAAGGAAATTTTTTAGTATATTTTCCATAATTATGATAAGTATGCAATATATACCTACCTAGCACTTTTATTTGAAAAGTTTTTCTGAAAAAGTTGATAATTACGATGTTCTGAGGAAATCTGCGATTGTATTAACGCACTTTCATTTCAACTATGGACTATGGAACGCATTAAGCAACTAGTGCCACTGTCAGGTGTCTACAATAAGGCGCTTGTCTTCAGTTCCCCACCATTCTATATTTAAATAAATACCAATCGTTAAGAAATACATCACTAAATGTTGTAGCAACTAATTTCTAATATACTAGAGTAAACAAGATTTAAGTCACAGCGCATCAGTGTTCACTCAAAATCCCCCTCAAATCATGCTCCCCCTCAACAATCAGATATACGCCATTTTAAGTGGTCTGTAGTGTTTCCTAGTTTATCATGAGTTCAGTGAATACGTACAGTTGAATCCAATTTGCATAGACAAAGAGACCCTCCTGTATAATATATGTAACTGCATACGAGTACATCAAAGGGATATGTATATTTGTACAAAGTTATTATTACTTGCCTTTGCCCGGGGGGCGGGGGGAGTAGGAAACTATTTAATTGTATATCGTTTTAAATTATGATATAGAGAGATTGAAGATGATGGAGAGTTTTTTAAATGAATTTAAATAACCGAAATATATATTTAAACCAGGAAAATTTGAAATTCCAGAGCCTGGAAATTGATCGTCAAAACTCGAGAGCATGATGAAAATGACATATATGTTAATAACCCAGACTTTGATCTTATCTTTGCTTTGATCAACCTTAGTTTTCCAAGGTCTCCAGCCATAACTAATTTATTAAGTTTAAATATTTACAATTTATAAAGAAAAAGTAAAAATAATTGCTTAACTCTTAAACAGACAGATATAGATAGTTAAATAAAAAACAGAGGTTTGTAAGTCCGAATCTTTTTTTCCCTCTCTCTTTTCAGAAATAAAATATTAATTATTAATTAATATTAATATTAATTATTTCAAACAATGTGATTTTGAAACCTCAGAAATTATTTTTATTTACTCATTATTAATTTCAGATACCAAAACTATGTTCCTTTAAGTTAAAAAAAGAGTAAAGTTAAAACTTTCCACATTCAAATATTAAATAAAACATTAGAAAAAGTTACTGTTAAAAAAATAGAAACGTTATGGTTCAGCACCGATGAATTGACGTTCAATAGCAGGTAAAAGATAACAAAATATCTCTCCATGAACAGGAAATCCAACTATACGGTTATATTTTCCTTGTATACCATAAAGTCACCTATGATTATACTATAGTTTCTATTATACTATCATTTAAAAATAAATAAAAAGTTATATATACATATATATTTTTTTCCTTTCAAACATGCTGGTAGCATAAACCTTATTCCCTTTTGCTTGCATATTCCCTTTTGCTTACATACACATGACGCTCGTTCTCTCTCTCGTACTATGGAATATCATAATTTTCATTTATGGATTTCTTTTAACGTGTAATTTTTTTATAAAGTTATAGTTGGCCATAACTATTAGATAGATTGTGGAGAGCCGTTACATTTCAGCCCGTTAGTTTTAAGATCAGCCAGTTAATGTGGCTATACGGCAGCTGGCATGACAGTGCTGCCATCTAGTTCAGAATTACTGTTTGTGCAATTTAAAGTTATTAAGTCTAAGCTCCTCCATAATACACTTAAAATCATTTCTGGAAAAATATTTCAAATAAAAGTGTATTTGTGCAATTTTGAAAAAATACACTTTAGAAATGTTTTGATGAAAATTCCAAACAAAAACTCGATTCTGCAGTGTCGCATATTTCCGGTTGACCTTTGGAAATTCTTCAAATTTGGCATTGTAGGACGTTGAACGCCCTGAGAGTGACCATGCATGGGACAGTTCACTTTTTTCCTTCAAGCCTTATACAAAATTATAATTTCATTAAATTTAAACACATCCTTTGTGTTTTTTTGCTTAAAGTGCAGAATATTCTACTGTCAGACTGTTCTACTGAGCCAAATTGTTCTACTGAGCGCTATTGGTCACATCTCATACAAAAACGCTTTAGATTAGAAACCGGCGGCCCAGAGCGTACCTTTAAATAAATGACGGCCTCGCGCTCACCGATATTGCTCACGGCCCCAACAGTTGTTATGGTGTCCACCAAGGCTCAAATTTAGTAACCTCCTCTATTTTTCATGCTGAGAAACTTTGATATTCTTGGAAAAATCTGTTTTAATTGTGAGATAGCTCGTGTCACCGGTGTCCCCTACAGCATTTTTTGCCACCGGGTCTGCGATAGCACGTGATTGCCCATTACTGCGCCTTTTTTTAGTGATTCGCTGTATCAGTCGCTACCGCTAATGCTCCTTCGTTATTTATTTTTTCAAAAACATACTTTTTTTGACTGCTCAGTTGGCCAGACTGTTCTACTGTGCGATACAGGTCACGCAAAAACGCTATAAATTAGAAACCGGCGGCCCAGAGCGGCCGGAGGTTTGAATAAGCGTCAGCGATAATGCGGTTACCGATATTCCTTACGGCTCCAAAAAGAGTCCCAGTGTCGCCTTTATTGTATCCGCCAAGGCACGAATTAGTAATCACCGATTTTTTATTTTTTCAGCGTTCAACGTGATAATGTAGGTGATAAAAGCCGTATATTGTGGTACTTTACAGGAAAGCTTAAGGTTATTGTTTCCCAGAACCCCATCCTCTGAAAGTAAAATAAAAGTGATAGGCAATTTATGTGTGTACATAGTTTGCAAAATTTAAAGAAAATCGCGAAAAACTGGGACCAAGTTTTCCGGCTGAGACTGACCACGTAATAGTTTGCTATAAACCGATGTTTCGTCCATTTTGCCATGAGCTTTTTTAGTGGCGTGTCATCTTAGCGTCAGTAGCATTGAAGGTGACATAACCCGTGGTGTGAAATATTGTTTTTAGAAACTAGTCCTTTTATGAGTTGCATAAAACTAGTCCCTAAAACTGGAAGTTCAAATTAAATAGCTTTCATTAAGCGTTACAAAGATTTTAGTCAAATTCAGTTTCCGGATGTGGTATTAAAGGTATTTCTTTTGATTTTGCTAAATTTTCAAAAATAAATCGCCATTCTTCTTTAACTTAATTTTTTTACTATACAAATAGTGAAAATCATCCTTAATTAAAAACTTAATTTTGCGAAATTTGATTTTCTAAGGAAACAATAGCTGAATATAAGCATTTTCGTCTAAACTTCGGTTTCGATAAATAGTTAAAAATCTTAATAGCACTAGGGTATGTAATCATGTAATATAATTGTAAAATAAAGTATAAACCACCCTATAATCTCCTATTTCAGCTTACATTTCCCTGATCTGTGGGTGGAAATTATATTAGGAGTATTCGTCTTGATGGCAGATAATAGGACTGCTTATGAGACAAGGGTAGAAGGAAACAGACCGAGAGGAAGATCAAGGAAAACTTGGAATGATGGTCTGCGTGAAAATTTACAAGAAGTGGTCTGGATTGGCTGAATCGTAAGCAGCTGCTTCGACAGGGAAAAATGGAAGCAGCTCTATAAAGGACAGATTTAGTGTTCATATTTCAGATCAACATCCCAGCAATAACCCATCAGTTAGCGCCGAACCCCCCATAATAAAGTCTTCCCCACAATTGCAACCCAATCCATTGCTATTTGCTTGTTTAAAAAAAAATCGCAATACAAATAGAATTTTTTATTTTGAAATTTGAGAATTGGAATAAGAGAAATCGTATTTTCATTGTATTGTTCAGTGCTTTTTTTTTTATTTGTATTAAATCGGCTGAAAAAGTGGCCACTTTCTAGAGCGTTGTTTAGAAGCGCATTAGTAGTGGTATTTGTTGAAAATGGTAGCCAATAGAAGGAGGAAATGGTCTTGCCAGTTCTATCCAAGTAAAGTGTTTCAGCTTAACAATATGAACAACCCTTGGGCTGAATCCCATCAACACTCACACAATACTTTTAGTACTTGCAGAAGTAGACGAAGTTGATGTGTGCAACTGGTTTAACGAACACACAGGCAAACTGTAGCTTATCATCTTTCTCACTCTCTCTCTCACACAGACACACACACACACACACACACACATACACACACTTGCATATTGTACATTTTATCATTATAGATTTTGGACGACAACCAAAATAGATCTTTCAGGTCACAGTGGAGCTGACTTCACAGACTACCCTTTCAATATGTCTTGTATCGCGTAAAAGCCCGTATAACGCTTTATCTCAAAATGGTTTTCTCATTTTCTTAGAAGAAATAAGATAATGGGATTATGCAGTCAACTAAGAAAATATTATTTTGTAAACCTTCATAATTATATCTTTTTTTTTCTCTAGTTTTTTTAATATTTCATGACACATTAATAATACCCACCTACCTTTGTTATTGTAGCACATGAAGGGCCAAGGCTTGCGAGACGGCGATTTTCATTGGGGAGCGTATGGTAAGTACGCATACGTAAATACGAAGAACTCGTATGCTGCGGTTCCCACCACGTTTAGTTCTAGCCTTCGATACCTCAGTTAGCTATTAACTGCAGCTCCACACTTTTTATTATGACGCTGATACAACATCGTCTTTGACCTTACAGGAATCGATAATTTCTTACAACTTAAAAAAAGTGCATAAATTTTAACTTCAACCCAGTTTTCTTATATTCCTATTGCTAATTTAATATTATTTAAAAAGTTGAAATAGAATTTATTTGAAAAAACTACAAATTAAATTAGAACGCTGATATCGGTTGAGATCGGTAGATACCTGAATTGTAGCCTAACTGTTGCTGCCAAAATGATAACTTCTGAAGTCACATAATCTTATTTATGAATAGGATGCGAGAAAAATTCTTTTCAGCCGCAATCACTTCCCTATCAAGAACTCCTTCCCAAATATTTTAATAAATTATTACTTAATATAAAACTTAATTTTTTATTTAGATTTATTAGCTGTTTGAATAGAGTAATTTATATAATTATTAGTAAGAACCCTGGTAATAGTAGAATTTTAATCAAATGTACAAACCTAATTTAAACTTTTAATTAGAAGTATGTTGGTCAGTTGGTCATCCAACTATTGGACGTGATCAATTTAAATTAAATATCTTGCTGAAATTCAACGACATTCGACATTTGTAAATTGGCTAAAATTAGATACATTCGAGTGGTTCTTATATTTACATTATGGTAATGTATATCTTTTCTTTTTAACTTACTGTTTAGCCTTAACATTTCTCACTTAAAGAGCACATGGCAACAGCTGCTGCCTTAGCCAAGAATATAAAATGCCCAGATGTACCTTCTTTCATAAAGTACCCTGGAAAGCACCATTAAGTAACTTCACTCACTCATACGCTTCCAGTTAAAACACTTTTAAGGCCACACTTACTTATCGGCTAAACAACTTATAATGCTTGTAGCATCTTCTTCTAAAACAACTTCAAACTTAATGGCTTACTCCATCAGTGTTTATTGGGTGTTGAGTATATAACTTTGGTAATTTCATTAAAAACCCTTTTTATACCCTATTAGTTTATTCCTCATAATATGGTTAGATAATTAGTTTCAGAATGATTAAGCAATAAAATTCCTTGGATCTTTCTTTATGGCATACGTAAGTAATGAATGATAGTTTGGTTATCAGGCTTCAGATTAACGATTAGTCTGTGCCTCTTCCGTCATCTTATATGTAAGAATGTTCAAAGATCTTCAAAATAAACAAAAACACACTTCATGGCGACCATGGCAATCTCACCTCAGCATTCTTACCTCAGTGTACTGCCGGCCTCCGAAGAGTGGTCTATCTCATAGACAACATTGTCCATCATATACAGTGAAATGTAGAGGCTCCTAGTAAGAGAAATTGTAAGGGCAGCACTGCTGGGACACGAACCCGGGCCTTCCGCGTTACTGCTAGGCTAATCCCTTCCTTTGAGCAGCATTCTTTCTTGCTGTGAGCCAAGAGCCCGTGTCCTGCTCCGTAAAGCATTACATTCTGGCTATACTGTTAAATATAATTTTCTTTTTGAAAATTAATGCGTTAAAGGACAGAGTTGGAGATTCTTATAATTTTTCGGTCTTCCGTTAATCTTTTCTCGATTCCTTTTTCCGATGAACCAGTTTAAATGACGTTTTTATTTAAACTAGTCCATGTCTAGACCTGAATTTGTTGAAGACTTTTATCGTTTTCTTAGTTCTTAAACTTTTAATTGAAATTATGTTAGTCAGTTGGCCGCCCAACTATTAACGGTCATGTACTTTAATCAAGCTTATTATCGCACTATGCCAGTTGAAAGGCGGTTGAAATTAGCGTAATAACTGTAAATTACCGTAAACATTTATATAACTATCAATCCTTTTGTCTTCTACTCAAACTTAATTCAAACACCAAATGGAGCAACATATGACATCAGAACCCAAGAACTTAACACCTGACGCCGACTATTCATCTTCGGCAGAAGCTCCAAAGTAGTGCTAGAAAAAAACTTGTATCTAATTTTTTAAAATTCATTTTAGGGTTTTCTCTAAAGTGTCGTTTCTATGTATTCTACGATCCTACCTTCTATAATATATAAGTCAGGTTTTAGTTGCCGAAATTCCGAGTTTGAAGAAAATCGATTTATCGGAAATTCCACTTTTTATGCCTAATTATTTCACTTATTCTCCAATTTTACCAATCCGTGCACGTGTTTTCCAGGGCAGTGTTCTCGGTCCTCTCTTTTACACTCTATATACCGCTGATGTTCCTAGTCATCCCAATATTTTTACATACGCTGTTGATATGGCGATACTTTCTCCTCATAATGCCCCAGTCCTTGCCTATCGTTCCCTTCAATCTCACATCGAACCACTTGAGCCTTGGTTAAGAAAGTTGAGGATCAAAATAAACGAAACAAAACAACTATATAACGTTCTCCCTAAGATGATCTATCTTCCATCCGTTTAGCCACCACCGACTGTGAAAAATATCTATAAAAATAGACCAGTGATTAACATGGTACCCTCAAACTAGACTTAAATTGATAAGACTTCTTGACAAACGATCAAAATTATCACTGAACCGCAAACCACTTATCATATGGACATATGGAATGAAAATTTGGGGTTCAGCCAAACCATCAGATTATATATGTAGAATCCAATCCTTTTAGTCAAAAACCCTTCGTCAAATTGCATCCGCTCCTTATTTTGTGTCAAATTGTACCGTGAACCGTGACCTTCTAGTTCCATATGTTTCCGAAGCGACAAGATCACGCTACAGTGTCGACACATCTCAATTCTCTAGTCACTGAACCACATCCTCACTACCCACACATACTCCACGACGCTTGAAGTGCCGATGACCGATGTCGCCTTCTTGTTGAAGAAAATGCTAGCATGCAGCGAGTGAAGCGTAGTGCTGCTTTTCTTTGGGAGTCTCACTAACGAGTGAATTCCGCTTTCACGCTCTTCATTATATTTGTATTTATCATATAGTAGCAATTTCATTTTTGTAGACAATGTACTGCAGTTGTTAGTGGGAAAAAAATTATTTTTTAGAAACACAAACTATGTACATTTGCAGTAATCTAAATAAATATTTTCGTATAAATATATAAATCATGACTATGTAAATTACAGTAAGAGGAAGTCCTTCTCTATAAATCTTTTATAGAAACAGAAAATTGTGGTCTTTTTCTATTTAATAACAGATATTCTCGAATTTATATTTAGTATACATTGTTGGTAAAGTTTCAGCTTTCTAGACTCATTTTAGTATGGGTTGGATAACCTAATTAAACAGGACACTCAACTTAAATGGACTGTCACTGACATTATTATATCATGTAATTTAGTAAAATAACGGGAACGGAAAAAAAATTGTTATAATCTGACAGTAGTGTAAAATTAATGAATCAAATTTGTGAAAAAATAATTTGAACACAAGTTCAAACTTTCAAATTTAGAAAACCATACCAGAGATTTTCTCAGAATAACCGTTAATCACCCGTTGTTTTGTTTTCTTTTTCCATTTAATTCCTAAACGATTTCTTAACATTTTTTTCTGTTATCCGTTCATCTGATAAGTTCTATTTGCTTTTTGGTCCCAAACCTTGTTTTTCCTTTTCAAGTCCAGAAAGGTATTTATTCAAGGCAGCCAGACCAAATTAGCCTTCTTGGATTGTAATTAAACACATAATTGGATAAGTTTAAACAGTAATGTACATCTATGTAACAATGTCACACACATTGTTTACATACTTAAGAGCTCTCTTTTTTTGTATAAAACTGTTTTTTTTTTTACTTTTTGATATTTTAATTGTAACTTAATAAAGTAGCTTGTCTTTCTGCTGTTTAGTCTGCAAATTTATATTCTTTCGTTTATTTAGGTTAATTAATTGCGTATTACTTATTAGTACAAGAAGGCATCATTTGTAATTTTTTTGGTCTAAAGAATGTCGTTAAAATATTTTTAAAATTCTGTTTTTTTCTAAATATATTTTCTAAGTATGTTTTTCTTATAAATAAAAGGTACTTCACTTTTATTTGGAATATTTGAAGATTTTTTTTTTGTTGGGTGAGCTAAAGATTATTAGAGACAATTTCCGTGGTAGCCTGCTTCATTTTGTGGTCATCGACCGGTTTCGGGCGTTCGCCCATCTTCAGGATGCGTTTTTCAGACAGTGTGACATCATCACAGACCTGCACAGAACAAATTCAGTTTACACACACTACATTCTTTTGAAAATGATGCTTTCCAGCTCTGCGGAACCAACCACCACAACTATTAAAGATAATTTTTACAGTAATGTACCCCCATTGTCCAATAAAACATAATTAATTATTGTACCGGAAGACGACATATTTAAGAATTTTTTAGATTAATTTTTTTATGTCATTTTAGACATTCTAGGGTGTCCACAATTCCAAGATTTCCTCACACTCATGAAGGCCTCAGCGTCATATTCTCAGACAACCATCTCTCCAAGTTTTGCTAGGCCTTCCTTTACTTCTACTTAAATTTTTTTTTTAAGGCTTTCTATTTCGCAGCGGTTGCCTTATTTTTCCGTCTACCTCTTCCATCTCATATCACCCATTTTTTTTTTCACATATGGCCACACCATTTTTGGTTCTTTTCTTTCAATACTCGTCGTCATTGACTGACCAGACTTTATCATGTTTCTCACCATTTCACTTTTACTTTTGGCTGCCCTTCTGATTCTGTCCTAGTCTTCTTTCCTGAAGCTTGCTAAACTATTCGGGCGCCCTTGCACACTATTCCACTACCATATTTGTAAAATACACTTTAGTACTCCGCTTTATGGCGCCTCTTTCCAAAACCAAATATTTAGTTTGTTTTTGTCAGTTTGATCCTCTCGCGACACCAGGCGTTCAGGACTTGGATGATTTTTGGTTATCCGTTTAAACTTGTTCATTACGAATAAACTATACCGTCTCAATGGATATGCCATTATTGCAGCGCATTCATTAAATTTTTATTAAATTGTATCTGAAAGTTAACCCAACCTTGACTTATACCTGGTGACTTAAATGGTGTGTATGATATTACCAAATAAATTCTCTTAAATAACTATATCAAAATATTCCTTGCTTTCATAGCTGGTTTATTCATCATAACAGAATCACTCAGAGGTTATTCCATAGGTAGGTAAAACAGAAACACAGGCCTTTTTCAATCCACATATATAAAGCTAGGCATGCACCTAACTTTGGCGTGCAGTTTCTTCTTTCATGCAATGAAATTTAAAGTTTACTTCGGCCATCTCTCACCAGTCATCCATATCAAATGGCTGTTTTCATGTTTCAGCTGAATATTGTTTTGTATTCCAACATGTCCGAAAAAAACTCGACAGCTTCCCCTCTAGAAATTTCTTTGGACATCCAGGAAGTTCAAGAGTGCACTTTCTATGAAGCACCGATGAGACTATTTTAAATTTCCATGTGAATGTCCATTGCTCCAAAAGCAGTAAATTTAAAAAATAGGATTGCTTTCCCCTTATTTTTCTTGCGAATACCCAAGACCTAGTCTCGGCTGCTAAGATCCTGGAGAAAATATATTTTAATAAATAAATTAGCTGACAGCTTTTCCTTTAAAAAGTGACCATCATTACTTTATACAGTTCCTCTAACTGTACTTTAAAAATCTTAATAGAAGAAGAATTTCAACCGTAGAGAAATCATTTAAAGATTTTCAAATTAAATCTTAAAAACTAATCAATTATGTTCTGTGTTTATTGTCTATTAATAATAAACGTTGGATACTAGATGAAATATAAGTTATTAAGAATTTTAAATGTAGTGTATATCAATAAGAATTAATAACTACCTCCTAGATAGGAGTTGTTATGAGTAAGCAACTAACGGGAACTGTGTCTAACTATATGTGAAATGGACAGGTATTCAATACGCCTCAAAGTAATATCACGTAGTTAAGATTATTTCGTACGCGGTTACTTGACAATTGGTTCGTCACAAATTGTGTCTGATCAGAAGTGAGATCTCCGTTATTTTTTAAGGTGTTAGGCAATCATACATTGTACAGACGTATGACCCTATTATCGTTGCTATCCCATTGTATTCCGCTACTGTAATACCGGGGTGCCATCAAGACTTGCCGCCCAGTCTGTAACCGCTATCTTTTTTTATTGTTATTATGACAGTTTTCTTAACATTTTTAACCGTAAATTTTGACTGCTTTGATTATTGGTATTCTGTTAGAACTCTCTCTCTCTCTCTCTCTATATATATATATATATATATTTTGCAAAAAAGTAATCATTAAACAATCTCTTAGAAGTTACTTTTGTAATCCTAATATTTATTTAGTATTGATACAATTAAAGAATTGATATAATTATAGTCTTTTTATATCTATCCTATGGTTCCATTTTCTTACATTGCAAAGTTTTGACAGGGTTTCGAAAATACTAGCAAATTGTAAATGCCACACATGGAAATAATAATAATAATTATGATGAGAAGGAAAAGTATGTTTTTAGCGAAATGTGTGAAATGCAAAAAAAAAAAAAACATTTCAAAATATACTAAATATATAAATAATAAAAATATATACTAAATATACTACTAAATATATAAAAATTGCAAGATTGAAAAAGGCATTAGAAGTATGAGAATTAGTGTAAAGACATACGTACTAACAAGACAGTGTAAGTTTTGTGTTTAGGGAGTACACCAGTGAGGGCCTTTTAGTCCCTTTTATTAATATATTAGATTCAATGACTTGTTTTGGTAATTTCCTATTAGAAACAGTGTAACAAGCCCGATATATTATTTAGGCGGTTGATATAATAAAATTGTGATCACTTTAATTTTTTTGGTTTCATACATTGATTTCTTTTTTGCTTACTGAGGCAATAAGTCCGTAGGGCTATATGGAAGACTGTAGTTCGGCTTACTGGTTACTGTCTAGTTAGTGAAGTACTGATAGTCTCAAAAAGCATATGCATAGCATGGGTCTCACAACGAACAGCCTGGTGTAAGATTTGTCAGGATAAAGAGGAAACAGCATTGCACATATACTGTGTCAGTGTGAAGAACTTGTGTGGCTGAGATTTTGCCGCCGCAAAATCAGACTGTGCAGGCCGCTTTGATGGGGATGAGAAATTGAATCGTCTTCAAGCTTTACCCAGGAGTACACTCTACACTCTATTAAGCTCCAAACAGACAAGATTGGAGAAGGTATTCTAATTTTTGGGATGGTACAATAGAACCAGAAGGATCGCGATGGCATAGGCTACTTCCAGCCAACCCTCATTGAATTAGGTTTCTATGTTATTCAATTACACAATTTTTACCTTTTATTTCTCTGCCTGCATGAATCGCAAACTCCGATGGGATTAGAATTATATATACAAAAAGTGCATTTTACAATAATTTATGCTCACAAATTTATGCACCTTAGATAGATGTCTGTAAAGAAAAGATGTTATGCTCTTTGATTAAATTAAAATAAAAGAAAAAATTATAAAATGCATTGTCTGCCTGTTTATTTTAATATGTAAAAAAAACACTCTCCTCGTCACAGTAGTTTCTTTTGACGTAATAAATATTACCTGTCAGAAAGGGCGTCTACTATAGCAGCTATATTTCATTGAATATTTAAATAATTTTACCCAGAATAATTTTCACATCCTTTATTTTTTATTATCAACATTGATTATAACCTTCATCATTATTAATAATAATAATAATAAAAAAAAAAACTGTTGAAAGCTTTAATAAACTCATGAAATCATAGTAATAATGCTTGCAATCTATAAAATACAAAAAAAAAAAAAGTCAGTCTTCCACAAATATAAATTTAACATTATTTAGACGTATAATTATTATTATCTTAATTACTAATGATTTTTTTTTTTTTTGGATTTAAAGTTGTTGACATAAAAGACAAGTGATTGAAAGGTTGTTTTGTAAAGATTATTACTACTTGAATAATTACAGTAAAAATATGAAACTAACTTTGACACTGATGGTTATAGAACCGTTTGTTTATTTTATGTATATATATATATGTTTAGATAGTTATCCATGAATAGCTGACTGATTCTGTGTAGCATAAAAAAAACTGTTTTAATAAGCATACTTTTCTTTCTTATTTTGTTTATTTATCTCTTTATTATATTATATATATCATATCAAGGTTACTACATGCCTTTGATAATTAGGTTGCATAATTTCCTCCAAACTATACTGTTTCACATTTTCTCACGTTTTAATTTTCCATCTAACTTTAATGTTTATGTTTCATTTTTGATAGAAATAAAACCAGTCCATGCCGGGTGTTATCAATTCAACAGTACGTAAAAATTTGTTGCCTTTGAAGATGATAAAGTAAGAACTGTAATCTATTTGGTTCAAATTTGTTATGGGTTTATTGCCGCTTTGCTAAAAATTGTTTAGGGATTGTTGGGTCCCCACACACTGTGTTAGCACATATCAAGAGATTTTTTTTTTTTTGCCCAAGTTAATCTGCTACAATTTTGAGATCATCAATCAATTTCGGGCATTCATAAGAATGTTCAGAAATATAGTGTGATATCAATTGGCTAACACTGTTGCAAAACAAAGCTAATTAAACAATTTTTTTTTTTTTTTTCTGGGGCTGCATAGTGTAAACATATTTGTTATTTTTTTTACTTAATTTTTTTGTTTAACGATTGTCTGATGTTTGGTCGCTTACGAAACTAAGTTTTTTTTTTTTTATCCAACGCCTTCGTCGTTGGCCTTCTCGGCCATTTGACTCCTCACAGCCCAGTACAATGTGGCTTGGTTCTTCAGAGACGATTCTTGTAGGCCACTTCTCATGTCCTGCAACGCCGTACATGTAAGTAAGTGGTCCGCATCCATTTCTGCCATCCGGCAAAATGAGCAAATGGGCGGAATCAACCACACCAATTCTATGTAAGTGTTTATTCAAGTAGTCATGTCCAGTGGCCAATCTGAAGCATGATAACAGCGCACTGCCTAGGCAAGTCACTAGGCAGTCGGGTTTGGGGGTCGCACAATGGAGTCCATCGCTGGCCCTCTGAACATCGCCGCATGTATTCATTCAGCATTACCCGGAAGGACTCGGTGGCCACTCTTTTTGCGGTGTGCGGTGAAATCCTTTTATTAGGCTACTGCATATTGCTGCTTGCTTTGGCTAGTGTGTCCGCCGACTCATTGCCAGGTATATCGCAGTGGCTCGGGATCCTCTGCAACACTGAATCTCCTCCCTGTCGGATGAGACTGTCGGCTAGGTCCTTGCAGCGTTCCACGGTTTTATCGCCACTGATGCCAGGGTTAGCGATGGTTAGAATTGCTCCCTGGGAGTCAACAAACAAAACAATCTTGGTCCAGGGTTTCTTGGCAACTGCCTAAGAGAGCAAGCTTAATCGCAGTCACCTCCCCATCAAAATTGGAGGCCAGACTGCCAACGGGTACGGAAAGCTGAAATGCATGACAGTAAACACCAGCTCCCGCATTACACGAAGCACTTGCAGCCGAACCATCTGTGTAAACATGATCCCATTCCGAAGGAGGGCACCAAACCTGAATGGTTTCCATTGCGGTAGCTTTCATGATCAAAGACGGAGTCACATTTTAATTACCTCTTCAATCAGCTGTGTTCTACATGAGGGGAGCCGTCTATAAAAACGAAACTAAGTTATAAATTCTTTTTATTTTTACTTTCTACAAGTTTATAGCAGACCCATTATATGGGAAAGTCCATGCCGGGTGTTATCAATTTAACAGTACGTAAAATCTCTTGTTGCTTTTGAAGATGATAAGGAAGATAAACTGAAATCTGTTGCCAAAATAAACAAATAAATTTTGGTTTGACAAATCCTGCATTTTCTTTTTTGTTGATTATCTGCGGTGTCTACATCATAAGTCACCAACAAAAATATACATAAATTTGTTATTTAAACCATTTTAAATTTAAAAAAAAAATTATTAATTTAACTATAGAAAATAATAGTTGACGAAAGTTTTCAACGAAGGTGATGGTAGATAGATAGAAGCGGGGGGGGGGGCCCCATTCCACTGCGACTTGCAAATCGAGGTCTATTGTGGATCCCCTTAAATTACAGCACAACCCCCCGCTTTGCCCTCCTGATCAATCCTAGCAAAGCTGAGAGCGGCTCCGTCATGAAGCTTCTAGCTTCGGGATTGCCTGTCCCCAATTGAAGAAACCTAATCCTCGCCAGGCCGGCGCACTCACAAAGGATGTGCGCCGGGGTTTCTTCCTCTACCTTGCAGAATCGGCATACCGCACTATCCGCAAGTTGTAGGTGGTGCATGTGTCTATTCAGCCTACAATGCCCTGTTAGTAGACCCACAATTAACCTTATATCCCTTCAGGTCTGGCTCAGTAGGTCTTGGTAAATTTAGGCAAATGTCTTTTGATGAAGAGCTTTGTCTGCCTCTGTCCTGTGTTCTCTCCCACCAAAGCAGACACTGTTCTTATCCAACCCCTGATAGAAGTTTGAATGAGGCTCTTGGACAAGCGCAGAAGGGTTCGGGGCCTATAAAGGTATCCTGCAAACCCTCCCTCGCGAGGGCATCCGCCCTCTCATTGCCCAGAAACCCCGCATGTCTCGGCACCCAGGCGAGTGCCAGTTTATTCCGAGAACCCACCTCGGTGAGGGTAAGTAGGCAGTCCCACACCAGTCTTGAGACTATTTGGAGTGAGGAAAGTGCCTTCAGGGCTGCCTGACTGTCGAAGTATATGGCCACTCTTCTACCCACTATACTTTGCCTTATAATTTCCCATGAACTTTGCAGTTGTAACGCCATGACTTCCGCCTGAAAGACCGTGGCGTATTTCCCTAGGCTGGCCTAAGGTGATGGTAGCTGGATGAAGATTGATGATAGTTCATGAAAATGAAACTATGACACAAAACTATGATTTACACTTAAACACAATGTTATATATAGCGATACATGAAAGGAGAGAAGAGATTGGAATTCAGGATGGTGTGACCGAGCAAACTGTGATGATGTTGACAAAACGTGGTGAGTATAGAATGATGTTGACCGGTAGCATTGGCTGATATGAGCCGACTAGAGAGTGATGTGAAGAGCGATTGCTTGTTCTAACGTGGATTATACTAATGTGCTTGTTTTGTGAACCATTCAGGGTGGTTCTTGTTCTCGAATTTCTCCATTCTCTTGGTGGGAACTAGAGATAGCTTCTAGGTGGGATATTGGCTATCCAAATTGTAGCTCATTCGCCAATATAGAATAAAAAGCTTTATTTACATTTTATAAAAAGATAATACAAATACAAACACTAAAACTGATAGCTATTGATAGGCATGGTTGTATACCGTCAGCTTAGACTTCATCATACAAAATACTGAAAAAATAACTTACTCACTAAGACAAAGAAAAAGTAAATGAAATTCTGAGGTAAACAGATAGGATATATGCATAATATTTTGAATTTAAACAAAAACAAAATTCTAGGAACTAAGTATTGTATTCATTTATCAGGAACATCCTGTACTTATAAGCTGAAACATAAAAGTTAAACAAATTTGTCCATTTTCCACCATTAAGTAGCTCAATAATTCCTGTCTGGCTTAATGCCTTCTTTGATTAGACTTTGGGAGACGAAAGTTTTGGAGAAACGCTGGGGGGATACGCAGGGGTGCCTCCAAGCCAAAAGATTTATAAAGACAAGTAGGCAGGGAACTTAGGAGTATCTCCTGTCCCTTAGTAAGACGGGTCTGAGGACGCTGATAGGGATAGTGACTGGGCACAATTGGGTGTCCAGCCACTTGTTTAATATAGGGAGGACGTCTAGTCCCATTTGTCACAACTGTGACGACGAAGTCAGGGAAACGGTGTACCACTACCTTTGTCAGTGTCCCCGTTTCGTTGGAACTAGGTTTCGTGTTTTTGGGAGGGCATCACTCTCGCAGGATTGTCTGCGCGAGCTGGAGTTTCGGGATATCTTGGGATACTGTAGATTAACCGGTAAGCTAGCGGGGGAGATTTATTA
>JAAEAF010014574.1:0-112176 GCA_011037195.1 Triatoma infestans | reverse complement strand
AAATAGAGCGCTGATATTAAGTTTACTACTACACTGACATTTGTACATTGTACTCAAAACACCATTGAGGCGAAAAAAAGTAAAGTAAAAAGCCCAAATTTAGAAGAAAAAAAATTAATAATTGGAAATTAAGAGAATGTCATATGAGTGCACATCACATCAGATTACTTATTTCGTATTCAAGGATTTTCAATGCCTGCATTTTTCAGCGATCTCAGTTATGAAAATCATGCACGATTGGGACACATGTTTTTTTTTGCAGAAATAACAGAAAAATAGTAAGGGTTTCTAGAGTTTCTGGCTCGGTGTGTGTGTGCGAGCGCGCAAGTGTGTTTGTGTGTATGAACAAGTTTAATTCAAAAGTGATAAGTTCAAAAAGTTCACATTTGATATACGATTCTCGTATAATCTCTAGAACTATCTCGAGATCCTTGAAATGGAAGTGACGCTTTACAAAAGATTTTTATAAGGAAATTAATGTAACAAAATTATTTAAAAGACTTAAGCTGATTTAAAATAACAAACTCCACCAGCTCTCTAATGAACGCTTCGTCCTTGAAACTTCTCCCTCTCCACTTCCTACAAAATTAACAAATTTATTAACTAGACTATTTTTTTTTTGCTCAAATATAATATAATTCATTATTTGACACTTACTAAAGTTTCCTGCAGCAGTAAATGCACAAGAGAATACTACAAAATAAACCACTCATATAATCTTTTATAAAGGTCCTGCCTGCAGTCATACAACCAAGCCGTAGGAGTTTTATGGGTTACTTATAAATTAACTTGTCGAAGGTTATATTGCGTTTTGCCTTAATTCCAAATGCAACATAATATTCCAACAGGTGTTATCAGCCTTGAAAAGTTTTTTACTTCAAATAGGTATAAATAAATTCATTTTTACAATAAAAAACTAATTTAAAAGAAATAAAGAAGAAAAATAATTAAAAATTTATTTTGATTCGCAAATAACAACAATATTATCAACAATAATAGTAATAATAATAATAATAATTACTCTTAACAGATAACTAATTGGAAAAAAAATATTCTGTCACGCTAAACATAGCAAAATAAATCTTTCTTACGCTCAAAGCCCAAAGCAACGTGATAATTGTTATTCGGTTTAACAAAAATCTAAACTGATTAAACTAGGGAATTCCATACAATTTAGTATCCTTGGAGAAAAAAACAGATTAAAAATAGATAACACTTCTTTACAAAATATCCAGATAATTTTTAATTTATTTTTATCTTTATAAAAACATATCTAATTCATTGACCGAAATCCTCCACAATTCGTTTGTACTTTTCCAAAATTCTGTTCTTCAGCTATCATTTCAAGCGTGAACAAGTTTTAGGCCGATATTATTATTTACTATGGTCAGGCCGCAAAGTGAAGAGAATCTCAGCCTTAAAGACTAGTGTGTAAAGTAAATTTGCTCTGTACAAGTCTGTGTTGTCACACTGTCTGAAAAACGCATCCTGAAGATGGGCGAACGCCCGAAACCGGTCGATGACCACAAAATGAGGCTACCACGGAAAATGTCTTTGATGCTTTCCAGCTCTGCGGAACCAACCAGCACAACAACTCTTATCCTATTTCTGATCGGAGCAACCTCAGTGCACTGCCGACTTTCAGGGCGTATTCCCTGTTACAGACTAGACTACCAATATAAAAAAAAAAAATTAATTTGTTTTATAACCATTGTAAAGACCCTGGAGAAGGTAATAAATTTGCCGAAACGTCGGTGAAAATTTGAAAAAAGAGTTTTCTTTGACGTCAATATTCTTTTTACAATATCAAATACAGCGATCCGTAACGTACTTCAAAACATTCTATTATATGTACAACTAAAAATTTATATTAAATCAGACATTTTATCACTAGAAAGTTGAGTTTTTTAAGAAAAATAATGTAATTTCTTTAAAAAAAAAACAAGATAAGAAAGAAGGAGTATTTATTTGGAAAATTCAAGAAGCCGCACATAATAGACTGGCTAATGTGATTTGAAGTGAAACTAGCTGGGCTTCTCTTTGTAGTTTTTAGCAGATATGTCTGATCTATAAATAAATAACAAAAGTTTAAAAATAGCAACACTTTTTACATGTTTTCCAATCGAGAAATAAATTATGTGAGGTCCGTTTTTTAATTATTATTATTATTTTTTTTTTAATTTCAAATTCATTCTTTGAGCGGCAGAATTCACATAGAGGTCTAATGCGTACATTATGTATATCAGTATGTATACATAACGGTATATAAAAGTAAACAAGGAAATCCCCTTCCTGCACTATGTAAATAAATAACTGTACATCGATATAATACAATTAAAATTACATTGTTCATCACTATATCAACCAACGCTCAATTATTATCTATAATAGTATGTATTTTTAATTAATTACTACCCTTTCAAAATATCCTACATAAATCAATTTTGATAGACTGTAATAATAGGTAAAAGGACATCTACTATGCGATATCAAAAAGCCTTATTAACTTTTATAAGATTTTCTATCTCCGAAACAAACCTTGAATTAATGAACTTTCAAAAAAAACGCCATACATCTTATTTGATAAATTCCTGGTGAATTATGAGTCTTAAAGTGAAAAGCATCGAAAGAAAGTCACAAAAATCAAAAAAATATTTTGTACAAGAATGACTTCATCAAATTTGGGTAGTATACGGTTGGCACTGGTACGTCTGCAACGTTGTTAAAAATCTTCAATATTTTCTATACCGGTCGATAAAGTCGCTTAAAATTAAATTCAATAATTATTTTTCATGGATATTATTATAACTTTAATAACAATATTTATTAATTTTCCACACAAAAATCTGTAGAAGATTTCGACGAGTTTCACATTTTAAATCTTGGGTTCAGCGAAATATATGATTAAGTAAGTGACAAACAAGTAAAAAACAAGTCCCAATTACCATTCAAACTGCTCTCATACGTTGATCTTGTGGCATTCGCCTTGGTGCGAAAATTCAGGATTCCATTCCCGTTTGGATAAAGACGAAGTTCAGCTAGTATCTGAAAAAAAGTGGGGAGTACTTCAGTTAGTAATGAACCTTGGTAGCGAAGGCCAGATCTACACAGCGGTGGGAATCGCGCTTGCTTATCACCTCTCCCCCTCAATAAATAATTGCCGTCTAGAATGCCTTGACCCTTCAAGGGCCGACGCGTCAAAGAATAAAATCCAAGTATGATTTTGAAAATTGATTACAAGTAAAGAGGAAAATAAAACAAAAATAATAAACTACACTTAAAAACAGTTAAAAGTTGAAATACTGACTCAGCTCATAGCGATATTGCCATGCGTGGCGTGCATATAATATAATTTAAGCAAAAGGAGAAGAATTATTTAGAAAACATAAAAGTTGAGGTTTAGTAAGAAAACGACAACCCACCCAGAGAAGACGAATCTCAGATAAAATGGAATATTCAGCCACAAAGTGAAACACATCCTCCCCTGGCACTAGAGTTGCACAATGCATACAAAACGATCTCACTTTCAAGCCATGGCATATAATTAAGGTAGAGCAACTCAACTCTTAATTTAAAGACCCAACGCATTTCTGATAAATTTAGCTTCCCTGTATTTGGCAAAAAATTTAAAATAAAAATGGAGAGGTCTAATTCCAACCTCACAGACTCCTCCTAGAATGACAAAACTTTTAGTAACGGATCAGAGAAGAGATTCTTCCAATCTGATATATTATCTAGAGAGATATTGAACTGAACATTATATTTCTCAAAAAAGTGACTTCTAATCAAAAAACCAGGATGCTCCGTGACTGATAACTGCAAGCGCAGAAATTTCAGGATACCAGGAATCAGGAAAAGAAAGAATTTTCAAGATGTAATTAAAGTGTAAGCGGAGAGTAAACTGATATAATAAATCTACTGCGATTACTAGATAAATTATGTAATTCGGCGTGGAAGAAGATAAGCCAAAGAGCTTTCTTATAAAATAAAATAAAAAGCGCTGGACATTCTCAACAAGCTTATATTGCCGAAATCCCCAAACTTGACACGCATAACATAAGACAGAGCGACTAACGGAGGTGAACAATCTGAATTTGGCCAAGCTAGGTGGATTAAGTTTTGAATGACAAAGTTAGTTCAAATCCTGTTTATACTTGCTTTGCCAGAGTACCTCTCTCTTTAAATGGGCATTAAAGGAAAGACGAGGGAATAACAAAACACCAAGATATTTATACACCTGCTCAACCTAGGAAACACAATAATCTTGGATTTTTGAAGGTTCACTTGTAAATTCCACTGCTCGCAATATAAGTCAAGATGTTGATATTCCTCTGTAAGCCTACAGGACTATCAGCCAAGAGAACCACATCTCATTGAGTGTATAAACTAAATTAGCTCTGTGCAAGTCTATGTTATCACACTGTTTTGACAAAACATCCTGATGGTGGGCAAAATGCAGGAGTCCGGTTGATGACCGCGAAAAGAAGCAGACTATCACGGAAAATATCTCTGACGCGTTCCTGAATGTGGCTTCCCGCATTGTTTTAGTACCAAATAAATATATGGAAAGCGTTCTAAAAGGAAATCCTAACGACCCATCAACCATAAAACTCGTCTATATTCAATTTTACGTAAATAAATGTATCAAATAAAAGCAAAAGAATTTCTGTGTTAGTAATAAATGTAGGCCAGGTTTACATGCAAACCTTTTTTACAAAAATAAAAAAATAAAAAAAAAGACAAAAGCAAAGTAATACTTCCATACGACTGGCTTTAACCGAAAAACGTCTCTGCAAATCCGTTAATGATATTGCAGCTTCCTGCAATTTTTCGTATTAAATTATGCTGTTTTTTAGAAATACCAAATTAAAATAAAAATATATTGTTTCAGGTTCAAGGAGTATTTCCACAAGAAACACAATTTCACAAATTTGACCAATTACAATATTTATTATTTCAATATTTATAATTTGAATATTAAGTATATTCAATATTTTACAGTAGTAAAATTAAGAATATAAGTAATTATTAAAAATATACTAAAAGGAAATTCCTATTCAGAATCGGTTTGTTTTGTCGATTTCAAATAGTATAATACTCAGAAAGACAAACTCAACTGTAAAAAGAATTTATCAGTTAAAGTTCTCTATTCCTGCCGCACGTATTCCCTCTAATGGCTCTCGTTTTTCTTATTCCTTACGTTCTGTGCACCGTTAAGTGTTAAGTGTCAAGTGAGAACCCAGCCTCTTCGTCAGTTCACTCTTTATAGTTAGAAAAACAAGATGAATTATTCGTTTAATTACTAATTTTTCGAATTTAAATATTACAAATCAAAGGGTATTTATTTGATCACATTATAACAAATTCTAGTTTATATTGAATTATTTATTAACATAAAAAAAAATTATTTTTTTTCTTTTAGGAACGCTTATATCAGCTCGAAGCCAGACACTGTTAAATTACTAAGAGGACATTCTATACTCCACTTCCATACCTTCGTCCAAAATCTTTCCATATCTTTATTTCCAAATTTATTTTTTCTTTTGAAGTTAAGAAAGTCACACTACTTTAACAACCGAATAAAATCATTATTAGGGAAGGGAATAGCTAAGTGGTTAGCGTACTGGACTCCCATGCGGAGGACACGGGTTCGAGTCCAGCGGTGCTGCCCTTTGATTTTTTTTTACTAGGAGTCTCTTACAGTTCACAGTCCGGTGATGGACAGTGTTGTCTCTAAGAGAGGACAGAAGACAGTGCACTAAAGGCTCCGACCTTTAGGGTATGGGCTCACAAGGGGCTTTGGATAGGATAGAGCTTGATCCTTCCCCATAGACAATAAACAAAACAATAATAATAATAGTAACATAATGAAATATAAATTCATGATATAATACTATCATACTGAAATACTAATTCAGTTTTGCGCCTAGCTAGTCACAATAAGAGATTACTCGAAAATCGAGCTAATGTGAGCCAATATTGGATATAGTTCAATTTCTTTTATTTAATTCTAAGTTAAATTTTATTTATAAAGGAAATTATTTTTTATAATAATTGAAAAAAACTAATTTTTAAATGTATAAACTTGATTTTTGTTTCGCTTCAAGAGAGAAACAACTTTATTGTTTACATTAACAAGCGTAATTAAAGAAGGTACTGGCCAATTATATTGAGTTGCTGTATAAACAGCAAAATTATCACTCAGTAAAAATAAGAAAATATAGTCAATAATATATACAATCAGCAATTACTTGCCTGTCGGTTTCGACCAAGACACGTAAGTTTTGATAAAATCTATGTACAAACATTTTTATTTTATATTAATTAAGCCATTAAAGTTATCTTCAATAAAATAACATTTATAAATCAATAATTGATTAATAAAATATTAGGTATGGTAATCATGCATGAGCCTCTATGCAATGAAAATAAATGAATAAATGACCGGGAGAAAAATGTGGTCAGAACAAGGAATATAAAGAGGGATAAATTCAATGCTAAATATACAGATTAAAATCTAGAAAAAGTAACAACTGCTTAGCTTCGCACGTAAACTGAAGTATTATTATTATTATTATTATTATTATTATTATTATTATTATTATTATTATTATTGTTATTATTATTATTATTATTATTATTATTATAACTAATTTATCAGGCATTATTGCTTTCTTTTATTAATAACTAACTTTTTTTAAAATAAAATAAATTAATGGCTAATCATATCAATAGTTCTCGGAGAAATTGGAATAACTTGGACTTAAGGATGTTTTTACCACAATAAAGTAATTTATTTTTTTTAACAAGGAAACAAACAAAGTAATAAATAAATCGGAAAACAGGATAAAGTTTTCAAGCTTGCAATAAAAACCTAACTTGAATAGTTTAAGTTTGTAATAGAAATAGAACTTGAGGCAAAGTTGTGTAAAGTGACTAATATTTGTCCATCTTTCCTAAAACACTCAATAGAGTTCAATATTATCTTTCAACATTTTAAGAACAGAAATTTAACTAAATTGATAAAATAAATGTATACTTTATATGACAAGGATTTTGTTATTAATTAAACTATTAAGTGGATTTTTTTAATTAGTGATAGTACACAAGTGGAAGTGTGAGTGATATTAAATTTGAAATATTTATCACAAAAATAAGAAGGTCAAAGGATTTTTTTTATTAACATTGTAAAAAAGAATGAACAAAAGGGCACTAATCTGATGAACTGTCACGAATAAGGTGATGAATATGATTAGGCGAAGACAAAACTATTCCTTATCCGCTACCATATGAAAATTAACGAAATTATACTTCTCAGATGTTTCAAAAAAAAAAAAAAACTTTTCTTGATTTTCGGAACATTTTCTTTTTTTTTTACACCACCTGACAAAAAAAAATATTTAGATACATTAAAACTTATAATATTTTTTAGTCTTACAAATTATCATGTAAATTCTATGAGAATAGTCTTACCGTGAATTTAGAAATCTGGATCACTAAATCCTAATTTGTCACAGTTGCTCTGAGAATATAAAGAGAATAAAGTAATTAGTTATAATTTTTTTTTAGCAAAGATAAAGGAGCCTCGTTACAATCTAAATCACTTCTACAAAAACCGACGAAAGCAATTTTATTGTCGAAGACATAGATCATTTTTATAATCTTTTTCAGCATATATAATAGTTTACCTAAGTTAAGAAATACCAACAAGTTATGATAATTATAATTATGTTTACAATCCACTAGGGTGCTACTAAATTACTTTATTATCATTTCGTTATTTTTTCACTTTCTAAAAAGTATTGATATTGAATATGTATTGCCCAGTTATTGTCACATACCTATTTTTAGATTAAAAAACTTTCCAACTGGACATTACGTTTCAGTCACAACGCCAATCAAAAAACGAAAATAAAATACATCTTATTTTGATATTTTCCTACAACTTCTATTAACTAAAATATTGTAACGCAGCCAGTGGTGCTATCTAGGAGAGAAAGTAGGAGCCTCAAGTTCTCTTAGTTGCCGCTAGGAAGCGTTGGCGACGCGCTCTAGTTCTTTGAAGAAGAATCGAGGAAGTTCTAGAAGATTCTCCACCGGTATAAATAGTGGGACCCAGAGAGTTGGGAAAGTTTTCCAATTACAAACGAAGTCACTAGTTTGTGAAAAGTGTATAAAAAGTGAACAAAGTGAACTTTTGTGGTTTAAACTGTGGAGTAATTATTATTAAGTGTTTTATTTTGTAATTTATTGTGTATAACAATAAATTGGTGTTTTCTTTATTGAAGTTTAGAGTATTTTATCTATACGAACCCACTTAAAACTAGTTGCAGTAGCTAGTTTAGAGGGAAAAACGTCACAATATTTGCTTCACTTTACGACAAATTTTTTATTAAAAGAAAAAAAATTTATTTCACTAAATTGAAATTTTGAACTTTTATTCTATTATTTAATTTCATTAATATTATTTGCTATTACCGCTGCAAAAAAGAGCACTGCGTTCATGTTAGAAGTGAAAATCATAAATATATGTTTTGTGATAACTAAGCAAAAAAAAAAAACCGCAGAATATTAAAACTGATTTGTTTCGGTATCACAGTCCTGGGGTCAGATCAACAACACGTAAATGAAAGTACTAGTTTACCGAATGTAGTATTTCAGTCTTAGTAGATAATATTGACGGGTTTTGGAACAGTTTTCTGCACAACATGGCGGCCGTCCACCTCACCTATCCCTCTCTACTCACTTACCCCCTCGCACATCAGTTAACACCTCCACTCCCACCTCTAAAATATTTGAGGTTGGGTAGTGGTTGATGAGGGGGTAAGTGAGAAGGAAGCGGGTGGGAGGGGGACGGCTGCCATGTTGTGCAGAAAACTGTTCCATAACCCGTCAATATTATCTACCAGTTTTTTTTTGCAATTTTTCTGGACACAAATTACAGGGTACCTGAACTACACTATTAGTAGACCCTAGGCAGCACTTTAATCATCAGTCTCTCAACAAAACTTGCCCAAGCTGTGTAAATCTATCAGTTCTCCAAGAATTCAACTAAAAATTGAGTGGCCCGATCTATGCTTCTGTAATAACAGTCACCTGTAAATTGAAGAACTACTTGAACTGTATATTAAATATTAAAAGTAAAAAAGGACAGTAAAGTAATGCTTGTTTTATCAGGCTTACCTAACGTCTGACTATCTATGGACGTCTGATGTCATGGACAAAAGCTTTACAGTTGATATTTTTCTAACAAGTACAAATTTAGCAATTATAAGCAGGACTCAAACTGAGGACCACCTAGTTACATGTCCATGCTTATAATCACCTCGCACCTCATGGAACGCTTCACGATTTTGCGTATCATCCTTGTGCTGGGGCATGTTTTTCTTTTCTCTATATCGGTTCAATTTTAGTATATAAATCGCTAAATCTAGAATACCATACTTCTTTTAAGTAATAATTTTAAAATAACACAGTTAAGTTGTTTTGACAATGTAAATATCATAATCTGTGTAAAAAAAAATTAAAAGTCATTTTTTATCTGAAATTTCCAACCTGAACAGAAGAAGTGAAGTAATTAATGTAGTTTGTACGTTAAAGTATTACAAATTTGGTTCATCTTAATCTGGTTATTTGCTTATGTGGATTAAAAATATAATACTGGTTCTTATTTTCACAGACAAAAGAGTTCAGTATTGTCTTTCGAAATAATGATTCATTTTCGAATATTTATAATTAAATAAAAAGAATATATATTAATTCCCCTTCAAAGTTTAATCTCTTCAAGGAAATATCTAAAAAATTAAGACCTGAAGTTAATTATTCCATCATTTTCGCAAAACAAGACTAGCAAACAAATGTAACCAATTATAAATTATTCGAAAAACACTTCTAGAAATATAATAACGTCAGAAAAATCGAAGCTTTCATATTTTCAAAATAATATTCAATAATAATGGATAATGATAGTGAGATTCGATCTTTGTTTAAAAATAAATAAAAAACTTATATTTTTGCCAACATTTCGACAAATATATTGTCTCTATCAAGGCATAAAAATAAGAAATGGTAAAAAAAAGTTTTTTTATTTTTAAAAATAGACCAAATCTCACTATCCTTAACCATCATTTTAAGATCGGTCGAGAAGAATCTTTCATAATTAATAATTGCAATTTCCTGTCAGAGAGGATTTTGTGTTCAATCCCAAATAAATTAGAATCCCAAATAATTAAATAATTAGTTATTTGTAAATAATCCCCTTGTTATTCGTAAATTTATGACCCATAAAAAGCATAATTATGGTAGTACAATATTTATCTTTTATTAATTTCACTTTTTTTATAAAACGAATACTTACAGAAGGAAAATTAACATCACTTGACAGCAAAAGATGTACTTACCTGTAAACAAACAAAGTAAGTGTTAATTATATATTTAATAAGACTAATATTAAATAAATATAAACATAAAAAATAATTACTAAATACTGAATTATAAATTCCAGACGAAGAAACAATATAATAAAGTTGTTTATTTCCATGAAGATATGCTAGTTTATTTTTGTATTTAGATAAAAATATATACAAGAAATAGGACATACAAAACTGGCAATTCTATCAGTTACAATTCTTGACTAAACATTATTTTAGGAAGTAAATACTTTTTTGTTCATCAGGTTCGCTAGTTATATTTAGCAAACACTGATAATAATAAAAGACAAATATAGATTTATCTCGTTAAGGGTTACATCTTTTTTTAACAGGTAATATTGATTCCAATAAAATTACAACTGATCCACTTTCATAGTTTAGTCTAAATATAGAATAAAGTTTACTTCTTTTTAAATTATTATATAATCTTTCCCAGACATGCTTGCGAAATACAGAAGTAAATAACATCTATGCAATACTTAGCTATTTATTGTCAGTTCTATGCTTTGTAGCAAGATGTATATTCTAAAGCAGAGAATTATAAAGAAAGCATTTCTATGGAAGATTGGTCGGGCTACATTGATGGGGAACTCAGGTGAGTAGAAGCAGCAGTATAACATAACTAGGAAAGACCAAAAAAGAAATTTGAGTAAGTTATTAGCTGTCAAATACCTTTCTAAAGCCTGAAAAACTTCTGTCCTGCTCTACATCGTCAAGTTCCTAGTGGGGAACAAAATCAATATCCCAGATTGGCAGTGTTAAACTGAATTGCTAGAAAAGAAAGGCCGTAGGGTGTAGTAGCGTTTTGTGGAAAAGGAAAAAAAGACGGGAAGAAATGCTCACACATCTTTCTTCGATGCAATTCTCACATCTCTTTAATTGTTCCGGAATAGGTGATTCGGGTCACTATTATTGAAGTTTGCTTGAGATATCTTGGCCCCCAGAAATTTTTGATATATGCAGTCGCGATCAGGTCATGGAGTTGAACACTCACAGACATTCGGCCTTCAACGAGTCAGCCCAGGAAATAAACCCATAAAAAGCATTACAGGTTACATAACGGTCCATCAAAGAGAAACAACGATAAGATCGGAACACCGATCACCGACTGGAAATTGAAATTTTCTCTCGCCTCAATCTTGGCGTTCATAAAGACGATATACGAGGTTGATGTGAGATGAAGCTGGGGTGAAACAATGGAACCTACTTCTAGCTAAGTGCATTAATTCCTTGTGATATTCCGATCGATGACAGAAAAACTTCATGTTAATTGAAATACTCAATAGTACCTAAATTGAATAGCAGGAGCTTCTTGCGATTTTATGTTTGAGATATCTTGTTCATACACACAAACAATGTACAGATCATTAGCTAAAAACATTTATATCGTACTCAGGAAAACTAGAAACATGTATTTCCAGTGAGTAAGAGAAAGTAAAAATATCTTTTAGAACTTAGAGAACTGCAGTAAGAATACGTCGTTGTTATGAAAGGATTGTTAAAATCATTTTACAAAATTGATGAATATAAAATCAATTTAAACATGTTTTCAGCTTTTGAGTGAATATTATAATGGGCACTAGTGAAGAGAATCTAATGCCAAAAGAATGTCCTATTTATTTTTAGAATTTTGTTTTTTATTTTCCTTTTTTATTGACATTTATATATATATATATATATATTTTTCATCTCATCTCTTATGTTACTAGTTATAGTAAAGATAGATAGAGTGTGCTAGGATGGTGATGACGTCGGTCAACAGGTGGGGGAGAGTTACGTAAACATAAGAGAGTGAACAAGAATGAGGGAGATGTAACGAGTGTACAACTGAGACAGATATATTGAGAGAGGTGAACGGCCAAGCTACTGCTAACTGGGTCACTGATACCCCCACCTACCCGTTCCTTTCCTTCTAACAACTTTGCCATCACATCCGCACAATTAAACTTACTACTCGCTAAAATAATGTTTGCTACATTCAAGCAAACATATTTATCCTTATTACTTTCTAAACTTAATTTTTAAAACAAAAAAATTATTAATAAGTAAAGAATTATTATTAATTTTTATTTGTATTTTTGATTTCTAAAAGCATAATAACAATTGCCAGAATAGTTGGTATTTATTAAATATTTATTAATTAAGCTTAGAATCATTTATTTATAAAAAGCAATGGAAGCATGGTTAGAATTTTTTATTTAAAATCAATCAATTAAAATAAAATTTCATAATAGGAAGCTTTTTATTTTCTCATGATGTTGAAAGTGGAGAAGTATTGCATAATTCTTCTGATGAATTTTTTCTTCAAATTAATTTTGATACTTTGGTGCTTTGTTTTCCATTCTTGGTGAATCTGTAAAAATGAAATTTGCTTTTTTAATCGATAATTACCACCCTCAAGGTGGCTGCTTCCTCTTGCCGAAAAAGTCAGCCAAACGCCCGAAACAATCATTTTAAAATTATTCAGAATTTGCTATTATTACTATTACTACTATTACATTAATGTAGATTAAAATATAGAAAAGCTAAAACATCTACTTTTACACGGTTATTCCATTAGTTACTGATTAAATCTAAAACTTTGCAAACCTTCTTTTTTAGAAGAAAAAAAGCAGCCCACTAATCGGCTGCTTCTGAAATTGAAACCGCAAACAAGCAAGTCCCTTCACCAAGTCATAAAACATCTAAGCATCACATAACAACTTCCTTCTTCCTTAAAACCCTTTAAGTTATAAATGTAAATTTAAATACCCTTTTTAGAAAATTTATTCCAAATTATCAATTTCATGATCAAAAATTTAAATTAAAGGATTAGAAGAGAATGGCCAACACCAAATGGTGGCAATGTTCCTCTTTCTCTGCAGAAAAATTGTTTTTTTCAAACGTTGAATGAGTAGTTGAGCAAAAAATATTGTCGTGAAGTAAGGAGTTCTTGTGGAGAAAGACTTTTTGGATGGATCACTTGATTGTGCGGAATATTTGAGATTGAAGTGATTGGAGACAAGTAGATATTAGAATGCTTGGTTGTGATATTTATCTCGGAATACTTAATCATCACCAACCGGTCTTATTAATGAATAAACCAATCCCCTTTAACAATATCAAAATGATATAAAAAAGAAAATATTTAACCTCGTATAAGCTATCATGATCATCGATTACCTAAAAATTCATTAACTAGTTAAAAATGTAGAAAAAAAAAAAACTATAAATTTGGAGTCGATAATTTCAATGAAATAGATGTAAAAATCAAAATGTTTAAAACAAAATTATTTTGAATGATATGTATTATTAATAAAATTTTTTTAAATAATTTTATGTACAAGAAAAAATTCTGATCATAAACCTTGAAGTTTTAAAAAATATATTTTATTAATTTATAATAAAAAATTATGATAAAAGTTATATTGAAGATATCAGTAGAGCCATCTATTGGACATGTTGTAATTAGTAGAACAGCAGGACGGAAGGCGAGAGTGGGACCTTGCCATTCTCAAAGCAAGTCCTCCAACCAACCATCTAAATTTAAATATACTGTAGTTTCTCTCCACACTCTCTCAAATATCTCCTCTGAATTAAAATACACTATTCATTCCCTGCTTCTCTTTCTCTTCACACATTTGAAAGACATCAGTTGTATGACCTACTAAACAATCTTAAACAGATAAAAAGTAAACCAAATCATCCCACGTTCTTTATATTTGTGAAAGCCATCAAGCTCTAAAAAACCTCTGAATCATTTAAACGTGTTGAATTCGCCTAAAGTTGTAAACGAACTAAACAAAAACAGTGTAAGAAAAAACGAAATGATAAAATTAAGTAAAGAAATAATTATAAAGATAGAAAATAAATGGAGTATATATATATATATATATATATATATATATATATATTAGGTGTGCGACGAATGATGTATAGACATAGAATTTCTTTTTAAGAAGAAAAATATAGACTTAAGTTGCATTCCCCCTTCCACCGCCCTCTTACAATATATTTGTTGCAGAGTTCAAGTAAACAATATATATGTATATATAAAAAGGCTGGGTAAATAAAATAAAAAATAAAAACAAGAGTGAATATAATGTTTTTAGAAATGTTAGTATATACTGGCCTGTGTGTGTATGTCGACATCAGGCAGACCTACAAATAGGTCCTTGACTTTACCTGAGAACCTCGCACTCTACCGATCAAAATCTCTCCACTTCGTCCCCTCCAACAGAATTACTATATATGCTAGCGGGAATTCCAGTTAAAGCTATAATTGATGCATTGTAATCCACGTATAATTTTTTGGCTAATTTTGTTTATATAAATATATTAATTAAAATGGTCACTGTTAATCATTTATTTGTTTTTTTTTTTGTTTTTTTTGTTTTTACATTCCAATAAAAGAGAGAAGATTGAAACAGTATGCAGCTACTTTCAGTCATAGAGAGCGACAGTTTTATTACTTTCTTTAATTCACTTTTATGCATTAAATGAAAACGTAAGTGTGTCAGTCCTACTGTTGCATTTAGATAGAATTCCACTTTATCTCCAAACCAGCTCATTTTTTTTTTTTTTAAAAAAAAAAGAGGTTATTATTAAAATAAATAAAAAAATAAAAATTGAATGCAATTCTTATCGATCTACATTCAAAATGAGATTATAATATTACAGCATTATTCCGATTTAAATATCTCAGATAAATATAAAATATTAAAATTATATCATTAAATTGGTAGGATTCCTTTTTTCAATATACCATTTATAAACAAAAAACTTATTTTGATCAATTTTTTATAAAAATAAAATTACTCAAAAATATGTACCTATTTAGGGATAATCACATTTCACAATCGATCATTGTACAGTCGACTTTGAAAATAAAATGCATTCCCGTGCTTGGATATAGTACGATATGTGTATTGAGCTCAGCTCTACAAAAATGTTACTAAGTATTGCTCAAAACTAAATGAATAACAAAAATGCGAATAACATGCACTAATTTAAGCGGACTGATAACAACGGCCGCCGCCAATCGTGACCGTCTTATTCTTGGCCCAAATGCTCCTTTATTTTCGCCTCTATAGAACTTTCTATCGAGAAACCATTCCAAAGATTTTTATCCTGGCTAAAAGAAATTTCAATCTATTCTTTTTACATTCCTCAGCCTTCCAGTAAATCACACGTTCCGAATAGTGTGGCACAATAAGATAAACAACTGCAAATGTTCAGTCAGGTTTTAAGCCGGTTAAACGCTGAGCAGTTCTGATTCCAGAATTCAAGACATTATCGACCATTACAAACACTATTCTTATTAATATGCCGTATAAAATAGATACTAAAAATCAAAACCAGAAATTAATTTCAATATCTCATTATACCCAAGTTTTTCAAACCGCAAAACTGCTATCGCATTCTCTTGAGGAAATTATTTTTAATTCTGGTATTAGTCTTTTCAAAGAAGTTAAGATGTACCTTGCTAAGATGGACCAATTATGCTTCCAGAATCCATCACATCAGCCACAAACCATTTATGTAGAGGGTGGCCCAAGGTATATGGATAACGACTTTTTCTCGGAAACTAAGATAGCTAGAAAAGAACTAAAAAATAACGTATCGCCGTAGTTTTTTTTGTTAGAAATCCAAATTTAATTTGCAAATTTGTTTTGGTGCTTCCAGAAGCGAGATGCAGTCATCAACTTCATTTTTTCAAATAGGGAGGTGTGGTTTTTATTTAAAAAATAGATTCCTCTATTTTTTGTAAGAAAAATTTACTTGAACGGTTTTTTTTCTTTGAGCGATATTTTTCAAGTTATAAATGAAAACATGATTCCTATAAGGAATTTCAAAATGATATTATAACGGTTTTTTGATTGAATAAGAAGAAAAGTACTATTTTCTTATAAATTTTACTCCTCATTAATTACAGATCTTGCTCGAACTGGCCTCCACCATTAGAGTACAATTGACAGGAAAAAGCATGTGTATGCATGCACATCATTTTGAAATTTCTTATAGGAATCATGTTTTCATTCATAACTTGTAAAATACCGCTCAAAGAAAAAAACCGTTCAAGTAAATTTTTTTTACAAAAAAATAGAGGAATCTATTTTTTAAATAAAAACCACACCTCCCTAATTGAAAAAATGAAGTTGGTGTCTGTATCTCGCTTCTCGAAGCACCAAAACAAATTTGCAAATTAAAGTTGGATTTCTAGCTCAGTTTCCGAGAAAAAGTTGTCCATATACTTTGGGACACCCTATATGTGTATATACTCCAGGGACTACAAAAAACTGCAATCTATCCTCTTCGGTCATCCTAAACCTCAAATTCGTCAGCTCCATCTACGTCTCTTTCTGACAATCCCGGCAGACGATTCAAGCGGCACTGGATGCGCGATTCCCTCGGCGATGGAGGCCAGTAAATAAATAATGTCCCCGGAGAGTCACGACTAGGTGATGACTCCTCTCTTGTTCTTTGTCATTTTATTTACTCGTTGCAGGAGTCTTGCTCAAGCAGGTGTCAATTTCAAATAAATCAATTTAAAAAAAAAACTATTTCTTTGAGTCTCAGCGAAATTTATGAAACCTGAATGATAGGAAGGAGGTAATAGGGAAGATCTCTTTCCACAGTTGAGAATAATAAGGTGGAAGCAGTATTGGACTCAAATGGGTCGAAAAAAGTTCGAAAATCCAAGAGGGAAATTTGAATGAGCGAGCAAGTTTTTTGTACGAGGGTCACTCAATAAGTAACGAGACAAATCGCTGTAGCTCAAAAACGATTTATTTAATCAGTATAGTCCCCAGCAACATGTATACACTTATCCCATCGTTCTTCTAATTTGTGTATGCCTCTGGCATAAAATGTTTTGGGTTGATCTCGAAGCCACTTTTGCACCTGATTTTTAACTTATTCATTGGATTCAAAATGTTTCCCACGTAGAGCCTCTTTGAGAGGCTCAAACAAATGGAAGTCCGATGGGGCAAGGTCGGGGCTGTAGGAGGCTTGTGGAAGGATCTTGAAGCGTTTCTTAAGTAACTGCGCCGTGTGTGGGCGTGCGTTGTCAACCCATCACGCACAAGATTTCTTATACTGCAGCTTATTCTGGAAAATGTTATGGACAGTTCCAACACTCGTGTGCACTTTTTCAGTTATCAATTCAACAGTAATACGGCTGTTGTAACTCCTGATTAACGCGTTAATGCGAGATTCGAGGGAGGAAGTTGCAACTTCAACCAGTCGTCCACTTCGTTGCTCGTTACAGACACTTACACGGCCACTTTTAAACTATTCTTCCAATTTGTAAACGTTTGGTCGGTTCAAACAATTATTCCCGTACACTTGCAACATTCTTTCGTAGATTTCACTACCTCTGATACCGTTTATAACTAAAAATCTAATCACTAAGCGTTTTCTTCCGAAGTGCACTGATCGAGTGGACTCGCCATTGTTAACTGAATACATTTGAGGTTATGCTTCCAAATACTCGAACAGCTGATGAGAAACTAAGTACAAGGATGCCAACTTGACGCACTGAAATTATTGTATTGATTAAACAAACCGGTTTCTGAGCTACAGCGATTTGTCTCGTTAATTATTGAATGATCTCGTAAAATAAAGTATTTTCGGTTTGAAGCTAGTGGCACCTGATGTACTATAAATTTTAATATCTAAACTGCAGAACTAATTTAAGTACAGAACAAGATTTTTTTTCCAAAAATGTTCATGCTTCAGTGTAATTAATACTGATTGGGATTGAATTATATGAGAAAGTTATTATGAGAGATTAATAGAAAGATTCATCTGCTTATTGACAGTCCCCTTATATCTATTGTTTATAAAAGTTTCCATTTGATATCTATTGTCACTGGGTCACAGTAGAACATTTAATTAAACATTTGACAAGATTTCAAATTATTAGTATTAAAATTTACGCCAGAGGCAAAGGAAGAACTTCAATCTTAGAAGAGTTGAAGAACCTACTTTTCCAGCAGATTCCTCGTAACCATCATTCTTCATCACCTGTATTTCTCTTATCAAATTCCTTTCCAGCATTCTTTTATTCTCCTTTGTTATAGAAAACGATTGTCCTATCTTTAATCAAGAATTACTTAGATAGACTCACGGCTAAATTAAGCTGAGATCGTTGTTTATCTGAAACTTATGCTTCCGACGTTTTTCCTTAAAAAGTCGCCCACACACACACACACGAAATCCTAAATGTGTAAAAAATATTACACAAAAAACGAAATTATTTTTCAACTAAGTAACAATCTCTTACGAATTTCTTAATAGGTGTATTTTTTTTTTTTTTTTAGTTGTTTTAGTTAAGTTTAAAGAAGTTAAGATTCATGATTTTTTTTAAAAAGAAATGAAAGCCAAGTAACTCTTATAGGATCTTAAAACTTGGTAACTCCTTTTCAAAAGGGAAGGGAATAGCTCAATGGACTCCCACACGTAATACAGCATTGCTGCTCTTAGACTTTCTCTCCCTAGGAGCCTCTTCAGCTCATGTACCGGTGATGGGCGATATTGTTTGTAGCTTGTAGAACAATGTTCGAAGGTCCGGCAGGGCACTGCGAAAGCTCCGGTGGGCACTTAACTTGATCTTTCAAGTTG
Source organism: Triatoma infestans (assembly GCA_011037195.1). NCBI lineage: Eukaryota > Metazoa > Arthropoda > Insecta > Hemiptera > Reduviidae > Triatoma > Triatoma infestans. The sequence goes on along the minus strand of JAAEAF010014574.1, from coordinate 93,142 downwards.
CAATGCACTAATCTAAACTAATCTAAAACTCTTTTCAATAAAATATTTATTTTCGATTAAACACATATTGTACGTCAATGACATAAAGTTTCCACATGAAAGAAAACCTGGTGAAAAACACCTCTATCTCTTACGGCTGTTAAGACAATTATACAGTTTTTTTTTTCATACGCCATGACTTCAGCTATTCAGCCATGCTACATCGCGTGGATCAGTATAAAAAGCCTGGCTGACGACTAATGTTGTTCGTTTAGTCGGATATCCTCCTCTTAAAAAACATATTCTGTAAGATAGCACTTCTTCAATGTAAGGTTAGCCGATAATATATATTACCATATAGGTGGTAAAAACCATTTTTTACTGAATTGGTGGTTTAGAGGAAAGCTCAATACTATTGTTCCCACAAGGAAAATGATTAAAAAAAAAAAGTGATAGATATTTATGTATGAAAAATAGTAGTAAAGAAAATTGTTGAAGCGTTATCCAGAAAATCGCAAAAAGCTACAAAAAACATTCAGTAAAGTTGGATTTCTGGGTGACGGACTTTGCGCTAAGCCTTCGTGTCAAGTGCGGTGGTAGAGTAACTAGACAGAATATCACGTTTAAGGTTCCTGAGATTCTTTTTCTGAAATATTTTGTTCACTCACACACACTAAACATTGTTTTCGAACTCAGGGGACCTCAAAACATGGATTTCCAGGGAAAACAATATCGACAATTTAAAATGATCGCAATACTTCAACTTATAGTTGTAAAAGATAGTAAATAAATCCCAAGTTAAGCAAAACTAAATTTTTTTTTAAAGAAGGTCTCCTAAAAAGAAAACGGAATTTCTTATTTAAGGATAAAGTGATATCTGTAAAATCTGCTATGAAGCAGATAGATATACGTATGAGTCCACAATCTTGGACAGTATTAGAAATCGATATCTGTTTCCATCTATCTGGTATTAGGTTTTCTTTGTTGATCTTCAGAGGATATTGTGAAAACAATGTAGGATTATTGCTCATCAACATATTAAGCAAATTAAAAAAAAAAAAAAAAAAAAAAAAAACACTTTTCTTAGCTCAATAACTAGTTACTTATCAATTTACTCCTTGTGTTAATAAAACAACCATAGAAACTATACTAAAATAGTAGTAGTTAACATTTCCAAAATTGTTTACCAAATATCTCCGAAGAGAGGTGAAAATAAGAAACTATTCATAATTAAGAAGATGCAGATCAAAAAAAAAGGAATGCCTCAAAATACCCATTGTAAATCTACAGTTGGCATTTTTAAGACAACTCTAAAAGTCTATTTCTTCGTTTGAAATATTACAGATTCCTTCAACTCTAACATAATAGTAATGGAGACAATACAATGGCGTTGAAAGTAGTTTAAATTTTCTTAATTATTGTGTTTTGACTTACTTTTTTTTTTTTTAAATATAAAACTCAATGCATATATATATTAAAAAGTTATATGTGTATGACAAATTATTAATAATAAATGTTTGATAGGCAATAGTAAACAAGTTGTGTATATAAAGTGCGTGGTGCGGTGTGTGTGTGTGTGCGTGGTGTGTGTCATGCGGACAGCTCAAGGAGAGGCCATGGACACGAGAGCACTGAACTGCCTAACAAACCTTGAAACTGACCTGAAATTCGGCAAAACACATTTTTTTTTTCTATATACTTCTACTTTTTATTTCTAAATTAAATTCAATTTTAAAATAATGCATTTACATTTTTTTTTTTCTAAAGAAATAAACAATTAACTTTATTGAATAATTACTGCTAATGATTATTAATATTAAATCTCATAGAATACACAATAATACATTATACAATCATATACAATAAATCTTTTATGAATAACATTGAGTGAATTTTATTATAAATTTAAATGTAGGGCACTTTATATCTTTAATGCATTCAATTGGAATGCAACGGGAGCCTTGCCCCAATGATTTCCAAGCATTTTTTTTCTATCTAGTGTATTTGATGTGTTTCATAACTCAGCTTTTTTTTTACATATATTTTTAAGCTTGCAAAACGGAGAAATTGTAATTAATTAATAAAATTCTTCTTTGTTATAATCTATATCTTGTTTGCATATTTTTAGAATTCTATTTGTTTCGACAATATTTTTTTTAAAAAGAATTGCTTTTGTTTAAAATTGATTACTTCTTGAAAATTCAATTTTTACTCATTCACCGCTGCAAAAAAAGAGCGTATGGCAGGGTTGTCAAATTGCAACTAGTTGAATAGGTACCTGCAGGTTACCACTCAACATATGCACTCTGATCACTCAGATGGGCAAGCAAGAACAATAGTCAGAATTTCCTATTCATAGACCACTTTTAATCAATTGACAAGATAGCCTAAAAAACGAATTCCTTAACAATATATGGTGAAAACACAAAACCGCTGACCGGTTATCTCAATCTTGACTGCTATTAAACGAATCTAAAATTCCAACACATACTCATCCTTTGGCGATAGCCAAATCAGGCCAAGAAAAAGCTGACTTATTTTAATTCACCTTTCCTACCTCTTCATTCCAAGGCCACATATGTCTCACTTCGTTCTGCGACGATCAAACCGGAAAAGGTTGACTTTTGCCACCTGTCCTTCTGTCTTCTTCCTAGAACCTCTTCTTCCCTTTGTCTTTTTGACACACCCATAATCTTCCGATTTTATACTGGGACAACTAATTCAGGCCAAGGAAAACTGATTTATTTGCAAATCATCTTTTCCACCTTCTTCATCTTAGATGCTGATCATCATAACAAACAACAAACGTGATTTATATTAACTCTTTCGCTTCCTATTAAATCCAATCCAAGTTAAGCAGTCCATCACAAATATTTCTAATAAAATGAGCTGTGGCTATTACCTAACCATAGTCCTTAACTTCTGCTATCTAGCTAAAAAGCAATTGATTTCCTCAGAATAAAGTAATTCATTCACACATCTTGATGGTTCAAAAGCATGTACGGCTTTTTTTTTTACAGTATTAAGTAATGTAAAGAATAAAACTTCATTGCTCTTGAAAATGGCGAGTGTTTCGCCTAAACGTAGAACCACACGAAAATAAATAAAAGCCACACGAAGGCTAAATAATATATTTCTATTTGCAATAACTGCAAGGAAAATAAACACACCAAGTAACTTAACTCATTCTTAAAAACACCTTACTTCTTTAGAAAAATTCAAACAAATTCCAAAACTAGATTCCATTCAGAGGATAGTGCATTGCGACCTAAAACCCAAAAGATCTATTGTAGCCTAAATGCCTACTTAATGAACTGCCGGCCTCAGAGCAGTGTTCTCTAAGTTACAGACAATACCCATCATCGGGTAGTGAGTTATAGAGGCCCCTAAAAACAGAAAATCGAAGCCCTGCTAGTTTCGACCTCCACAGCTACCATTGATCTAATCCATTCCCTAATTCCCAAACTAACAAAACAACCTATCAGTCTCCTTCAATCCTAGATAAAAAATATCCTGAGCAGTCAGATCTTTCACGCTTTCTGGAAATTTGCCTAACAATTAAATTCGTATTTTTTTTTTATAATACGCGTTCTAGAGTTAGTCTCATAAAATAAAAACCACTCAAAATAACATTGTGCTGGAATATCCTTGGTCGTCACGCAAACACTTGACCGAATCTGGTGGCATGAAGGCGTGATGGAAGCTGAAAAGTGTTCTAACCATGCTGGTTATTTTAGTATGCTACTAACTCTACTAAAATCTTAGTTAACTGTCATAATCTGAGTTTTTTTTTTTTTTAGTAACTCAAGGAACTTCCCAAGTTTAGCCCTCTCTAAAGCTCAAGCGTTACCAGCAAATGTCTTAGCCGTCGTATTCCACAAAATATATATGTCTTCGTAATTTCTTGAAAAAACTCCAACGATTTTCTTTAAATTTTGCATAATGTCTACATACATAAATATTTTTATGTATACACTTATTTTATACATTTCCCCAGGAAAAGTGATTTTTCGGGAGTTCTGAGGGAGCAGTAACGTTAATAAGCTTTCCTTTAAAGCACAACTTCAGTTCAATGTATTTTTCTCCACCCAAATAACATTAATATACATTAGAAGCATTGGTGGAAATCCACATTTAAAGAAAAAAAATCTGGTGTAAAACACTCACACAACTTTCTCTTACTCCAGTTCTCAAAATTATAATTGACAAATATTATAGTTAGTGTACCAAATTTAATGAAATTCGCCGAAAACTGAAAAAAACTGTTCAGTAAAGCGCACTTCCGGTTAACTGATTTCCCTGAAACTCGGAAGTTTGGCCATCCATTTATTTCTAATTAATTTTGTTTGGATGATAGAATTGTATAATCAACTATGATAGCACTTTAGAGAAAAACATAACCCCACCCTTCTCCTAAAAGTGCCATTAAATGAATTTTCCTAGAGAAATGTTTTAAATAAAAGTTGTAGATCTTTGTATGCATAGTTTATATAAGAAGTTTCAAGAAAATAATCGAAGCCATTTTTTAGAAAATCGCGAAAAAGTGAAAAAACCATTTAGTAAAGTGGTAAAGTAAACGCACTTCCTGTTATACGATTTATTTCAAACTTGGAATTTCAACAATGCATTTAATTCTAATTAACATTATTTAGATGATGGAATTGTTTAATAAACTGAAATAGCACTTTAAATGAAAATCTAACCCCACCCCTCCCCCATAACTGCCATTAAATTAATTTTCCCAGAGAAATGTTTCAAATAAAAGTTGTAGCTCTTTGTATGTGTAGTTGATATAATAAGTTTCAAGAAAATCGTTGGAGCCATTTTTTGAGAAAAACGCAAAAAAGTGAAAAAAAACAACAAGTAAAGTGGTACTTCCGGTTGAGGAATTTTGACAGATGACCCACTGTCACCATGGGGTGATACCTAAACGGAATATCAAGTTTCAACTTTCTACGGTTTTTCGTTTTTGAGCTATGCTGTTCACACACACACACACACACACACACACACACACACACACCCACCATTTGCTAAAAACCACTTTTTTGGACTCAGGGGACCTCAAAACGGATATTTCCGATGAAAACTTGATATCGAAAATTTGACACGATTACAATACTTCCTCTTACTAGGAGTAAGTGAAAGTAATAATTAACCGAAAGTGCTGTCTTGTAGAATAGGTTTTGTGATTTTGTGGAATTTTGTAGAAAACTATTATAACAATATGCTTTAATAACTTCAAAAGCTAGCTGCACAGATATAAATCTAAGATTTTAATTTTTTATCATTTTCCTGAAAAAAGTCTATTTTAAAGGGTGTTTTGAGCAATCTATGACGTTACATTTCAATAGTTAAAATCTAAGTTTGGTTTAGTTTACCTTTTGGATTACGTATTAGTAAACTCAATTTCTACAGGCGGCCATTTATACAATCGATATATATGCCACAACCTTTACAATTATGTTAGAACAACTGAATAAATATTGCCAGGTTTAAAACAAATTTGTCAATTTTATTATTGTATTGACTGCATTAATGGAAAGTCGTGTGACTTTGCTTCAAACCTGACAAACCAGATTTATTCCATTCATACTGTCCAATCTTTCTCCCCAAACAATCCATACTAAACTCAAATTACTAGAATCTTGATTACAATAAAGACGAAAAAAGATTTAGCCAATCAATCCAAATACTTAATGTTAAAATCTCACACTAGTTTTTTTATCACAGTTTTCTAAATGCCCTGACAGCAGACCTCTTCACAAATACCTTCTCATTAATCCTCAAGATACTGAGATGCCGTTGGCATTGCGATCAACTGGTTAATGTAAATAGATGAATATGAATGACAGATTGACAATCATTCTTATGTCCATTTGTGATTTTTATTCAGTTTCTTTAATTTACTGTGTTTAACGCAGTTTTAAATATTTATAAAAAAAATTTAAAAAAATATTTAGATTAATTGTTCTCTTTCAAAATCTGAAACTCAATTTAATTCTTAGATAATTTTTTTTTATTTAGAAATTTACAATCTTATTAAAATTCCGCTGGAAAACTCGGTGCCACTGGCGATTCAGTCGGAGGATTGTCAAGTAATAGAAGCGAGAGTTTGTACAAATGGAGATTTGAGGATCAATGAGAGAGAGAGGTATTTAGTCTTGGCGAATTGTTGTTCGAAAGATATGTTGAGGTCATTTGTAGAGTGAAGTGTGTGACACAGTAAAGAGCGTCAACTATCTGTCGGAGTAGTTTGGATTGGAATGTCAGAAACGTTTGTAGTTTTGGCCAACTGTTGTAGTTTGGTTTGTTGTTGGTTTCTATTGGCTTGTAGTTTGAGATCTAGTTCGTAAATCCACATAAGTTTAGTATTGTAATATATATATATCAGTCTTTTTAGTCTAATTTAAATCGCCATCCAAGAAGTGTGTAGACAAATTTAGCTTTTTAGTCTTGTGTGTGCATTTCATGTGAGTCGTTTTTTTATGGAAAGTCCAAGGTAGCGCATTACATCTTCAACAAGGACGGTGTGATGGATGTCAGAAATATAGAAATATATTTTGTTTGAAATATATCAAAATTATGAAGAAAATCTAACATTCGCTGGCAAAAAGGGTATACACAGGTAGAAGACTACCGTTATAGAAGAGTTCAAAGGAACTGGTTACTTTTCTTTTAGAGTTCACAGAACTTTGGTAGCTTTGTCTTTTCACCCCTTCTCATACGGGAAGATTTGAACTAACAAGAGAAGGCATTCTTTAAGAACAGTCTATATTCTGCTTTAAAAGAAGAACAGTCTGTATTAGACATTGAACTAGAACAATTGATTCAGGAATCGCTATGTTAGCATCAGTGCCAGTCATATGTTAAAACATAGCTAGTTCAGTATATTAATAAGCATATTACTGTGTTATTGAAAAGTATTTAAATATCTTTAAAGATAATATATTTAATTTAATCTACCAGTGTTTTCTTAATTATTCTTATTACTTTTCTTCTCTTTGAACATGCACACAAGCCCTTTACAAAAACCGCTCACGCCACAAAATACAAACAAACAACAAACCACACCAACGACATTTCAAAGGTATTGCTGTTGAAGAAGAGAGGAGAACAGGAGCCCCGTCAGAGAGTAATCGCGGACATGTTGGCATGTTTGTGTGTTCATTTTAATTCGCCATTTTTTATTTTTTTTTGACCATGTTTCTATAATATTTAGGTGAGTCTGTGAAGCTGATCAGGGTTTGTACTTGTAGCTACGTGGATGAATCATCTGCATAAAGTATATGTGTCATATGAACAAAGTAATGTGGATGGATGTGTAGGTATATCTGATGTGTGTACTGTGTAGAGTACGAAGCCAAGTGTACTCCTCTGCATCCACTGAAGAGAAAGGATACTTAGCTGTAAACCACTACTGACCTGACAGCTTAGATAATAATATTTTAGCATTTTCTGTTTGCTCATTGAGATTGTGGAAAGATTGCTCAACTAGAACATTCTGAAAAACTTTAATCTATTAATTCTATTAAAATTCAGTTAACGATATACCACTCTCAGAATAAAAAGATATAATATACACTTTCCACATATACATTTTTCCAATATCGATACATAATTTGTTTTGTTAATTTTTATTCTGTCTAAAGGTCCTAAGGTTTCCAAAATGCAATTCTTTGCTTCTGATTCTCATTTTATGTAGGCAGGTTACAGAAATCAAAAATTTTTAAGACACAGTTAAAAAGTAAAGGAAGCTTTAGCTTAGTCCCTGTTGCTTGGGAGTAATTGTAGCTTTATATCAAGTTCCAAAGCTATCAACTTTCCTATGTGCTTCTACTTCCAAATACTTCACGTCTATCCCTACAAAAGCACATTTAATCTGATTTCAATGTCTTTCTAATCAAATCACCAAAAACATTCGCTTTTTTCATTTTCATTTTATCTAAGATCTCTCAAAGAAAAATCAGAAATATTTTGAAGTCTTTACATTTTCACTTTTCAAAAGTGTACGAACATATTTTTAAACACGTGCCATCATTTTTAAACTTTTAGATTCATTAAAAAGCAAATACAGATGATGATAAATTTTAAAATTAAAAAAATCAAAGGGGGTATTTAATAAAGGATTTTACAAGATTTTGCGGGCATAATTATTCTACTGAGCCCACACCTAATATTAAAACCTAATAATAGTGGAATAGAAATAAGGGGAAAGCATCTGGATCAAAGTGTAAATATTACGACGTCACGTGCAAAAAGACTGTAGTATGATTATCCTAAATATATAGGATGATATACTAAAGCCCTTTCTTGGAAAATAATCCCTCTAAAAGGCAAAGATTTGTTTATTTCAATATTTATTAAATGCGCACTAATAAAACATTTATTTCAGAGTATTGATAAAACAGTAAAAATTCTGAGTACTTTTTTTTATATAAGGAAAATAATTTTCTGTATCATTTTTTTTTTTAATGTTGATGTTCGATTATTTAAATTGTAAGAATTAAAATTAGAACTTAGCAATAGGATTCCTCATTGAAATATTCTGACCTGGATCTCACATTGTAAAATGATGAGATGGAGAATGAATGAAATTTGTTTTAATAAAAAAAGAGAAACCTAATTTACATGATCAAAGAGGTACTTTTTTATTGTAAGTTCAAAAGGAAATCAAGTGAATGATGTTCACGTCCGCTTAATTTATAATATCAAGATTCTTCTAGTGAGGTGTTCAAAAGGAAAATATTAATTTATTATTTTGGGATTAATAAGAAATTAGGTCAACGTACTCTTTGTTAGAATTTCCACTCGTCAAATCCTTGTACTAGTTACTGATATAAAACGGTAATAAAAATGTATATAATTTGTAAAAGGAACTATTAATGTCAACTACATTTTCTTCTTGTATATTGACAAGTTATTATTTTAATAAACTTTATTTATTATTTGATAAAAAAGTTAATTTAACTTTGCCTTAAATTGTTGAAACAAACAATTGCTATTTTAAAATGTAATTAGAATACAGCGGAATAATATTATCTATTGTTCAAAAATATATTTAAAAAAAAAAATAATAATATTTAATTATATTATAATAAAAACAAATCGCAATAATTTATAATATAAATTTATTTGAATACGAGGAAGGCTTTCAGTTTATTAATGAACAGTTGGAAGGGAATCCATCCTTGTTACATAACCAATTACAATTAAGAGTGGGGAAATGTTCTCGCGGAAAGAAAGCTCTCCAACTTTACTAACTTTCACTTACTGAAAGAGAAAGTGCCTTCCTGTTCAACAAGAGAGGGCGCTGACCTCTTTTGTACCGTACTAACGAGCGTGTACGTTGCCCTAACTTAACAGACTGGCTGAAGTGTGGCCGAATCAAAGCGGTCAAAAAATAACGGTTTAAAAAGTGGTGGAACACTGTGGAGAATTGAATGTGATGAAGCTGTACAGATAGAATGAGAATAAAAAGAAAACTTTAAAGGTAAATACGGGTAAGGGATTGGTAGAATGTTTGGTGTAGAGGGGGGAATGTTTGTTGCAGTCTTGTAGGGAGAGCGGGATAATTGGAAAGTTATAGTGGGAGGATTCAGGCGCTCTAGTTATACTGCAGCCTGTACAACAAAGCAGTTGAGCGGGCTTACATATAATAACTATTGTAGGCGCTGTAATAAAACTTTGCACTTACATTAGAGCAGCAATTCTTAACCCCACTTCCTAGAACCCTTAGGGACCCGTGAAAAATCTTCTAGAATGCCCTATGCTACAATTCCAAATTCTTCAATTCATTCAGAAGTACGCAATGCGTCTTCTTCCAAGGCTCACTGTACACAATGTAATAGTACCCCTTAATTATTTAATCTGATGTGAAACATCATACAATCTACTCTTACGGCAATTTACACTATTATAAATGAAAAATTCTATCAAAATTATAATTCTTATTTGATGTATGATTCTCTTCAATGAGAGAATCTAAAACTTAATGAAACCATATTTTTCGATGAAAGCATAGCCTTAACTCCCCACCGGTTTTTTAAGGAGACACCCACAGAAAACTGAACAAAAAAAAACACACTTCCGGTTAACCTAATTTTTTTCATACTTGGAATATTGACAACATATTTAATTCTAATTAATATTATAAATGACGGAATCGTATAATAAACTAAAATAGCATTTCAGTGGGAAACATAATCCCACACTTTTCCCATAGGGCGCACTAAATTAATTTTTCCGGGAAAATGTAACAAATAAAAGTAGTTGCTCTTAATATGTGTAATTGATATACAAAGTTTAAAGAAAATCATTAGAGCTTTTTATTGACAAAATCGTAAAAACCAAAAAAAAAAATCTATTTAGTAAAATGGCACATATAGGTGAGGAATTTTAACAGATTACTTCCTGTCGGATCTCAGGCTAATATCCAAACAAAGTAATGTAAAGTTTGAATTTCCTGTGATTTTTTTTTGTTTTTTTGAGCAATGCTGTTCACATGCATACATATACGTACTAGAAACATACACATAACCCATTTTCAGAAAATACTTTTCGGTCTTAGAGGATCTCAAAACGTGTACTTCCGGTAAAATCTTGTAATTCGAAAAATTGGCACGATCACAATAAAACCAGCAGTAAGAGAAAGTAAAAAATATTATGTGAAACGTTCAGATGAATTTCTCTTACTCCTAATAATACAAGTATAATACATAAAATAACAAATTCTCTTTAAACTCAAATTTTACATAGATAAATAGATAATTTATTTGTTTAAACTTCAGTTTTTACAAATAGAGATGGGTCAGTACAATAACTTACAAAAATAAAACATAAATAGAATACAAAAATTTTTTTTTTCTTTTTTTTTTTTGTTTATTTAGAAATTTACAATCTATATTACAAATATACAATGAGTAAATAGGATGTTAAATAATGAAACTGTAGGCTGTGAGAAGGCAGGAGGAGAGAAACTACCCAGTGGTAGCATTCTCTACGGGATACCAGTAGCACTGATCGGGGCCACTGGCGATTCAAACGGCGAGGTGGATTGTCAGGGATGGTAGTGGAGGCTAGAGATTGTACAATGATTAGAGCAAAAGGAGAGAGTAGTATGCAGTTTATGATATTTTGTCTTGGCAAGTTGTTGTACGAAAGGGATGTTGAGGTCATTATGGAGCGTAAGGTTTGAGACGTAGAAAGGAGCATCAACTATCTGTCGAAGTAGCTTAGATTGGAATGTCTGAATGGTACGTAAGTTTGTAGGTTTAGCTGAACCACACAATTCAAGTCCGTAGTCCAAATTGGTTTGTTTATAGAAATATATATCAGTCTTTTGAGTTCTGTAGGTAATTTGGATCGTCTTCCGGGAATATAAAAATCAAGATAAAATAAAACATAACACATTTAGTTTACAAAAATGAAAACAAACTACAAAAAATAAATTAAAGGAAATTAAATATCTTACCTAATTATATATTAAATAAATAAAAGACACTTATATCGGAAACAAACGAACAAACAGAAAAGAATAATTCTGGACAATGCTAAGAAAATAAATATACATAAAACTTGAACTATAAAAGAAATATTTAGCGTAAATCAAATGAAACAAATGTGTGGAAAGTAATTGTAAAAATGTTGTTCAATTTTTGAATGTGATGAAGATCGCTTAATTAGTGAGCTAACGGCACATTTATCGTCGTACAAGTATATCAAATCTTAAATGATTCAAGGTAGGACAAGTACATAGAATATGGTTCAACGATTCTGGCGCTTTGTTACATAAAATATATATTTCACTAGCCAAAATCGAATAGTATCTAACAGAGATGGAAAATCTTAACAAGTTATCTACGTATAAATTTAATTTTTTTAATATTAATTATAAGTCGAAGGTAACTCTCTAACTCACCTAGTGCGCCCACAGTCCTGTAGATTGTATTATACTGGAGAGTTGAGAGCACGATTTATATCCAATGACAAACTATGATTTTTTTCATTCTCAGAACCAATTCTGATAGGCTAGACTGAACAGGGCGCAAATCCTGTTCCAACCAGAAATTTTCAGCCCCGACCATTATTAATAGCGACCTCAATTGTATACCCCAATTGTAATCAATTGACACCATTTCCCTTCTGACCATATTCAAAAAACAGATCCTAGGCAATCTAGAATCTGGCATTTGCAAAATAATTTCACCTACCGCTTAAGCAAAGCCTGAACAAACATTCACATCCAGTTTCCAATCGAAACAAATAATGAGGCGTGTTTATGGGTAAAGACAACACGCTCTTCAAGAAACGCGTTTGAACCGCTTCAACCTGTTCAGTATAAAGACAAGCCCAAAACTCGGCACCGTACAGGTGGTTTTCAAATTTTACATATTCGTCTTAATAAACATAGAGTTGATGAGGGGAGGGGGTATAAGTATCGACCTACTAACCCAGGCAGCCATAGATGTGATTATATCTAAACTTTAAAGGAAAAAATAATCCTATCCCACCTCAAAACTCTCCTTAAAAGAATTTTTCCAGAAAAATGTTTGGAATAAAACTTTTAGTTCTTAATATGCGTAGATGATGTCCCACCCCCTGTTTAAAGAAAATCGTTGAAGCTATTTTTGAGAAAATAGCAACAAAAAAAAACTGAACAATCTATTCAGTAAAATGCTATTTCTTTTTGAAGAATTTTCACAGGTTACTTCCTGTCGGATCCCATTGTGATATCCAAACAGTAGTCAGATTTGAAAGTTCTGCGATTTTTCGTTTTTAAGCTATGCTGTTCATGTACATACCCACACACACGCACTCAGATTAAATTAGATTCTTTGGGGGGATTGGCTGTTCAGTCTGCGCCACCGCGACCCTCATGGGTCTATTGTGGCACCCCCTAAGTTGGAGACCGTACCCCCGTCCTGTCCTTCATCGAACTGTGGAGTCTGGGGAAGTCTCCCCAGGTGGTCAAATAAAACACCTACCTTCAGAACACCCGCACAGTCCTGTCTGCCTTAATAGACTTAATAGACCCGAGAGGGGCCCCTGGCTGGGGCTTGCAGGCACCAGCTTTTCTTCTCCGAAGAGGCGGTACCTCAGCCATACTAGCCCCTCGCACTGACATAGCACGTGCAGGGCTGTTTCCTCTTCTTCCTGACAAAATCTACACAGGCTCTCCGTGGCCAGGCCCATGCGGTGCATGTGCTTATTGAGTCTGCAATGGCCAGTGAGAACGCCAACTGCCATCCTTATGGCCACCCGGCCTAGTTGGAGTAATTCTGCAGTTAGCCTGGGCGAGTAGCTATAAATAAACGTTTGCGCCTGCCTCTGGCCTGGGGTTTTAACCCACCATTCCCTTGATCGGTCGTGCATCCATGTCCTGATGGATGCACTCCTGAGGCAACTTGAGAGCCACAGAACGGTTCCGGCACCATAAGTGTTCCGATGGAACCTCCCCGGGCCAACGATCTGCCGCCTCATTACTTCGGTGACCGTATGCCCAGGTACCCAAACCAGGAAGATTTTATTACGGCTACTGATATCCCTAAGTGCACCTGGGCAATCCCACACCAGCCTTGAGCTGATCTCCCACGAGTCAATTGCCCGCGGGGCAGCTTGGCTATCCGAATAAATGACGATTTTGGAGTTATGCACTCCGCGTCTTCTTATTTCGGCGGCGCAGGTAAAAATTGCGACTAGCTCCGCCTGAAAGACCGTGGCTAGTCTTCCCAGGCTCATCGCGATATTAAATTTCACTCCTTCTTCCATCTTAGATTCGCCTGAAATTGGCAGCCCGTTCTTCCATGTCCCTCTGTTTAATATCAAGACTTTGAAGGACACACGCACTTAACACAGTTCATTTTCTAAAAACCACTTTTACGAACTCAGATTACCTCATAACGAGTATTTCTGGTAAAAATTCGATATTGAAATTTGAAATTATTTTATTTTATTAGAATTATTTTAATTCCAATTATAAAATTGGAATTATTTTTATTTGTACTTTTTCATATTTATTTTTTAAACTTTATTTTATTTATAATAAAATAGAAATATAATAACTGCTCTTAAATAATTTTAAAAAACAATGGAAATAATATATAACATAACCTTATTCTTTTTTCCTTTATTAAATTTATTTACAACCTGTACATATATACATCATGTAAATGTGAATTTCGTGCCACAGACTGTGATGCACTGAATCCCCTAGGACTCAACGCCACAATCAGAGAGGCATATTGCGAGAGCCAACCAATGCTGGAACTCTCAGGCAATGAAAAGGAAGCTAGGTGTTTAGGAGGTCGCGTGGCCAACGTCGTTTCAAGCGACGTGGAGGATTGTCAGGACGGGTGGAAGATGATAGGGCTTGTGCAGTGGGATTGGGATGAGTCTGTAGGTTATTGTGGAAATTGAGGAAGCGTGTATGGAATAGCTCGTTAACGAAAGGGATATTGAGGTCTTTGTGGAGAGTTGAATTTGAGACATAATAGGAAGCGTTTACGTTATGGCGAAGGATTTTAGATAGAAAGGTTGGATTCTCTGTTTTGCGGAGCCCCACAGTTAGCTCCGTAGGTCCAGACAGGTCGCAGCAATGTTTTTATAAAGTCAGTTTGTTTTGTACGTTTATGGCTGATCTCCGTCCAAGCAGTCTTCGTAGTTGTCCATAACGTCTATTTAATTCTTGTCTTTTCAGTCTCGTATGAGGGTTCCATGTAAGTTGACTGTCTAAATACAGTCCTAGGTAGCGTACTTGCGTGGGAGTTGGTATTTCTTTATTGTTGATATGTACGTGAGGGCAAGTTTGTCTACGTAAAGTGAAAGTAATCTGTTGGCATTTGTCTTCATTAAGTCTTATTTTCCATTTTTTGCAACAAGAGGAGATGAGGTGCAAGGTGTTCTTGGATATGTGAGGAAGTTTGAACAGGATTAGGATTTGTAGATAATATTACAGTATCATCTGCATAGGTTGTGATCAGGGTTTGTGGATGTGTGGGAATATCAGCAGTGAATACCGTGTACAAGACAGGGCCAAGGATGCTTCCTTGTGGTACGCCGGCGTGAATGGGTTTGATGTCGGAGAACTCAATGCCGCACCTAACTCTGAAGTAGCGATCCGTCAGATAAGACTGAAGGATTTCGTAATATGTGGTAGGAAGGAATTGCTTCAGTTTATATAACAGCCCTGGGTGCAATACCCTGTCGAAAACCTGAGTTACGTCCAGGAAGGCACCCAGGCAGAAAATCTATAACATAACCTTATGAAATTAAAAGTTGAATTTTTTAATTAACTGCCATGCTTCTTCAAAAAAAAAAATTAACTAATGATTTCCTATTTCTCGTAACCTTTTGAATAATCTATTAATACAATCTGGTTACATTTTTTAAGGTGGCTACATTTGGTTACGCTCTGAACTGTTATACAGCCAAGATAATATATTGAACGAATCTATCTATAAGCACGTTGTATAATTTCATCATCCATCTGATATCTCAAATATTTATTTATCAATCATAATCTTTATCCAAAAAGTCAAAACTTAATTATTGGAATATTCTGCCAGATAAAGAATTTAGTTTTTCAAATACAAGTATAATCCTACCTAAATTTATTTATTAATTTATATATTAATATTAAATTCCAGCTGTCACATTTAAGCTAACAATTTTCTGTGATGACAATCTTGTCTTTATTTATTATTATCGCCCCATTTTTTTTCTTGCTGGTGCATCAGGAAAATATTTGATAACAAAAAAAAAACACTCTCTCTGCATTTCCCATTTCCAAATTTTCTTCTAAATCTGAATTTAAAAATTCTAGAAAAATTTATTCGAAATTGAATTTTATAACGATATATTATTAATACCAGAACGGTTTACCATTTTTGCCACTAGCTTTTCTAATATTCTCAATATTGACTGCATTCTTTGCAATGATATAGTGACACTTCAAAATGTTATAACAAACGAGTTACAAGAAATTTGCAAATAAGATTCAAACCATAAAAAGAATTATTTCCATATACCTGCAAAAATTCTCAACTGTGGTTCAGAACTTTAAATCAAGTATGGAATACAATATTATAATGAAACTGATCTCAAAGTGTAATTATCACCTTAATTAGACCAAAATTCGCCGGGTACACTGTACTGTTATGTTTCTATTCATATTATTATATTACATAATTTTAGAACTATACACCCCAGCTTAATAGTATCAAATTTCTCTTCCGTCTCTCTGTTCATCACAACCATTTAGTGTACTGTCATCAATCTTCTAATATCCTTTTTCACTCTATCTGCGAAACTTGTTTCATCTTAGAGTAGCGCTGGCCATGTCGCAATCACTTTGTAAGTGATTTGTGAGAAGAACTGCTAAATGAGTTTACATATTTTTGTTTATACGATGCAACGAATTTGCAATCACAATTTTAAAAAAACAATCTGCTGTGAAACACGCTTAACACTTCTGTTAATTTATTTCCATTGTAAACGGTAAGTTTCCTACATGGTAGACTTCTTACTAAACAGTTGTCTATCTGTTTACCTCCCTTCGCTACAACCCTTGGTGGGTCCTAGCCTCCTCTAAGAGTCTATTGCAGCTGTCTCTGTTGGTTGCAGCTGCTTTCCAGTTGCGAGTATCCAGAAGATTTCTCGCATCGTTGGCAAAACCATTTAGCCATCTGAGCTTCAGTCTGCCGACCTTTCTTGTTATGCCCACTTCTCCTTCCAGAATTTTCCTTGGCACCTCATCTTGTTCCATTCTAACTACGTTGGGCCCACCCAAATCAATCTGTTTAGCCTAATCTTCTTCATTATATCTGCTTCTTCATATAATTCATACAACTCCCTATTCTTTCTTCTTCTCCATAAATTACCTTCTTTAATTGGACCAAAGATTTTTCGGAGAATTTTCCTTTCGAAAACAAGGAGGTTTTTTTCATCTGTCTTAAGAATGGTCCAGGTTTGAGAAGCATACGCTAGGACTGTAAGAATGAGCGTTTTGTAGAGCCTAATTTTGGTTTGCCTGGATATCAGGCTGCTCTTCATAAATTTCATTAGGCCAAAGTACCATCTATTTGCGGCTGTAATTCTTTTATTGATCTCCTGCGAGATGCTATTAATGTTGTTAATTCGGGAGCAAAGCCTTTCTGGAAGACATAGGAACCTATTTGCAAATTCTCTCCCGGATGGCCGGTGCCACCCCCAACGCACATATACTTCGTTTTTTCCTCGTTTACAATCAGTCCCATTGATAATGTTGTTTTTTTTTAGAGAGAGGAAGGCATTTTTTAGTGCAGGAAGGGTACGAGCTACGATATCCACATCGTCCGCTCGTCAAGCCAACAATTGGACTGATTTATTGTATATGACTCCAGAAGTCTGTATATCTGAATCCCTTATTACCTTCTCTAGGGCTATGTTAAAAAGGAGGCAGGCAAGAGCATCCTCATGCCTCAGCCCTTTGTTTGCTCTATTGATTTAGTTACCATCTAGAGGGAGCCGCATTTAATTTTGAAACTACACCCTACTGAGTAGTCTCTATAATCACAGCTATCCCAGAAAACCCTTGAGTCAAATTTTTTCTGAAAAAACAAACTTCAAATAAAACTTATAGACCCCAATATTTATTATTTATTTATTTATTCAAATTTAGACAAAGGTATAACCTGTTACTTGAATTCTATGGCAAATACTTTCTAACATAATATAATTCTAATTTTACAAAAACCAAAAAGCCGGAATAAGATAAAAATAAATATAGATAAATAAATAAAAACTTGCTAAAAAGATATAACAAAAATATGAAACTAAAATTGATCACTCGTTTAAAGCAAAAGCTCGGATTGGCACTAATATTTTTTATTCATCAATCAAAAATCTATCATTTTTTTATTTGAATTTTTTTTCCGGAATTAATTGATTTCAGGTATTTTGCCGGAAATTGTGGCGTTAATTTTTAGATTTTATTCGTATATATGTATGGTTGGCTCAGTGTTATTGAGCGCTCTCTCCTGGACTATTGTGTATATATATAGTCATCATTTTAACTATTAACTTGGGTAAAATTTACAGCTAACAGTAAAAATATTCAAGTTTAAAGATTGTCAAGTTTATAAATGTATTAACTGCAAATAAAGAAAGTTGTGTGAATGTTGGTACCCACTAGATTTTTCGTTTGTTTCTTTCAGAATGATCAATAATTGGAAACGCCTTAATGATGTAATAATGACATGGCAAAGTCATACCAATGTCAAACATTCACAACAGATAACAAAGAAAGAATAATTTATAACTAGTGGCTAGCCAGCTGCCTGACTTCAAGACAAGGCCGCGGGCAAACAAACAAACCAAGGGTAAATACTCTTATATCAAAGCAAGTACCACTAAGGCTGGCCACTGACCTAAATCGGTAGCCAGCTGCTGTCATCAAAGAAAGCACCGCTAAGGCTGGCCACTGACCTAAATCGGTGATCACCAAACTAACCAAGGTCACACAAGGTCGCACATTAGGACAGATGTCTTGGTGTGATTGTGGCCAACACTAATATATAAACTTCGCCCGATTGGAAGAGGGGAGGAATATACGATTATACTTCAATACGTCTTCATATACGAGCAGCAGTTTACGCGTCCCTATGCAGTTTTTATTTTAGACTTATTACTTTAGTTGTGCATCTTAGTTCATTTATCTTAATCATTCTAATATATTAGTTATTTATATTTATTTCTAAGTATTTCTTGTTAATAGTTACTATTTTTTACGTTTAAATTATTGTTCAAATACAGTCTATTTTTATAAAATCCGTGTTAATACTTCGACCACTAACTTCCAAAAATATCTAAACTAACTTCCGCCCTCTTCAAGACATCTACCACATACCTCAGGAATCACATTAAACGATTCCACTACAAGAGCCTTAAGTGAATTAAGTTAACATTCGATATTTCGCAATAAGTCTATCTATTTTAAACAATCAGTATAGAACATATGAAAACAAAAATATAATGGCAAGCAAGTAGAGTGGGGATACACCATACTTGTATTTTATTTTAATTGGCAACATGCTAACAGGGTCACCAACTTCAATATATTTACAAATAATTGATCAAAGAAATCGATCGAAAGAAAGAAACGATACAATGACAACATAATAATATATAAAAAGTTCTATAAAATTTGCTGGCAGTACAAAATTAATATAGACAGAATTTATTAAAAGAAAAAGTGAACAACAGAGAGAAAATGTAGGTCAAATAAGCAAACAAGTTATATAGGTAAATAAGTTCATATTTAATATAAAAATAACAATGTAAATATAGTTTGGTTTATATAATAGAAGCTAATACAAAGGTTAATAAACAAGGTGATGAGAAGACATATCTAGAGTGTGTGCAGTTGAGAGGAACGCGCACGGAAAATGGGGTGTGTGGGTGGTTGAAAATACGAGATAGGAGACATAGGCTAGACTGTAGGGCCCGGACCTTGGGCAAATCACGTGGCTGGAGGCGGCGGCATTGATCTCTTCCGGGGTCACCAACCTACCGCCTCCTGTACTGCCTCCACGCTCTTTACTCTTATTATATTTCACTACTTCCTTATTGGAAATTTTCATGCTTTTTTTTTATTACCCAAAAGAATAAATTTTATCATTATTTAGAATAATTATATTTGAAATTAAATTAATAATTTAAAAAAAATATATCTTTATACACAAAAAGACGATACTTATGTAATTGATTTAATGTCATTCGCAATGAATACTTCATTCACGTTTACCTTTTGGAGAATTTATCAATAAACTATATTTACCAGTTTATTAATTCTAATTGAAAGAAAAACCAGTAAAGACTATTCATCATATATTTTACTTATCCTTATTGATTCTGATTGAAGAATTACGATCCAATCAAATTTTCAGAATTGATTTTTTTTTTTTTTTTTCTCAGGGTATAAATTTTGAGGTTTCCGAACAAAGTTTTTAGAAATTAATATCCTGTATAAGTGGGTGTCTGTGGTTTTGCGTGTGCGAGTTTTAATATTCCTGCATACATATGATTGCACAAATTATACACACACAAAAATCAAAGAAAGTCAGCAAAATTTGTATTTGTTTTAGGGTAACGCCACGGCATTATGATGCGAAGTTTTCGGTCCAAATCTCCGGCAATATCACTTCCGTTATCGAATTGTTTTTTTGAATATTTTTTTGTTTTTTTCATTTTTCTTGCATTTTTCTGAAAAATGGCTTTACGTGGATTACAATGTACTTTAATGTGGATAACATTCTAAATATTTGTAATTCTAATAATTTTATTTAAATCATCTTGAAGTATCATTTCTTGTGACAACACATCTACCATCTACATAATGTTAAGAATTAATTATATTGGTAATTTTTTTTTTTTTTTTTTTTTTTTTAAGAGAATCGGTAAACCGAAAGCGCTATTTTCTCGAATGGTTTTCTCAATGTTTCAACATTTTCTAGAAAATGATCGTAATGACTACATTGAAACTTCATAAGCACAATAATATAAATAAGAAGTTATAACACTTCTTTGTGAATCATTTATTCAAAAGAATGTAATTTATTTTCTAAGGTTTCAATCTCTGTGTTAATAGTGTGGCGAGAATTTATTTAAAGACAATCGTGTGATTAATTCACATAATTTTCCTTTCTAATTGAATTTCATATTACCAATTGAGAATAATTATAACAAATTTCTGGCAGATTCTATGCTAATCAATTGAAAGTTTAATTATTAATCATGCATCAAAATTGAATTTTCTGATGCTGGTGTTCACCAAAGAAGTATAACTTGGACCCGTCCTTTATTCCATTTATACAGCTGATATGCCAACTATGGCATGTACCGCCACTCTCTACATACATTCGCTATTGATGCCAATGCCAATCAATGTAATTTTTTGGAATATTATTCTATAATAATTTTAACATAGGTAATTATAGGATAATTTCTTATACGTTGCTATTTTGCAGACTAATTATTGTTTTCATTGGGTATTTTTGATAATAATTTTAGCCATTGTTTAGTCTCGAAGTTTCCATTTTATTTCATTCAAACGTTTCGATCTTCTTGGCCATCATCAGGATTTTTTAGAATTTTTGTTACTGTTGTAACATGTATTAAAACAATCATTTACATATATAGTAGTTACCTTGTGGTGGTGTCTTTCCTCAGAGCTAAGGGCTCGTCGTTTTTTTATTTTATCTTTGTGGATTACTATATGGTGGCATAGCCACTATGTAAATTCGAAGGCACCCTTCGCAAGGAGCAATTTTTTTATGCTATGGAGTATATATATATATATATTATTATACATTTTACAATTTCACTAAGTTACAGGCTTATTGTTTTCCTATTAACAATAGGAATGTGATACAACACATGCTAATTAAGAATGATATCAGAACATTATTTGAAAATGTAATCAGATACATAACTTACCTTTAATTTTGTTTTGTATGTGTATACCACAATGAAAAGATTTTACTTTTGCCTATAGGACCTCTTTTGTTAATTAGATGTGTGTTCCGTGCTAGTTGCAGCTTGTTCTAAAAAGTGTTGATGGTTTTATACTGTTATTCAGCTGTTGCTCGGTGTATATATATGTATATATTATACATTTTACATTATATTACATGTTGTCCTTATATTTTTTGGAGGCCTGTAATCGCGTTTTAGAGCAATTAGCTCTGAGCAAAAACACCACAAGGTAACCACTAGAAGTGTAAATCATTGTTTTAATACATGTTTAAATATAACAGTAAAAAAATTGCATAAACTTGCAGCCTGATGATGGTTAATGTAATAGTATCCAAAGAGAGTCGCAGCAGAGAGGGAGAGACAAAATGACAGGACCACTCTCTTAGACTGGAGTGGAAAAAACCACATAAATACAGCGACGAGAGACTGATAAGAGAACAGTTCATACTACTGAGTTCATCACTACGTGTCATTACCCATTTTCCACTCCACCATATTCTATCATTTCAAGTGTAAAGTGCCAGGCAGTCAGTATCACTTATTATATTATAGAGTGTTAACCATATTTAGTTAATTCATTTAAACCAGACCATTACTCTCCCTCAACAACCCCATTATAGTCAAGAAGGCCGAAACGTTGTAATGAAATAAAGTGAGAACTTGGAGTCTAAACAATGGCTAATTAATTATCAAAAATACCCAGAATAATTTTAAAATTATAATTAGATTTCTTTAAAATTACATTGAGTTACATTTAAGTGATCAAGTTACCATCTACCTCGACTTAGTAAAATGTTAGTTTCTCAAATAATCAGTGGCAATATTGTAATTAAATTATGAAGCTGTAATATTATTACTATTTCAATTTAAGCGCGTCAACATTTTCTCTCGTCATAGATAAGACTGTTCGTTCATCGTCCAGTGAGCTGTAGAGGCTCTTAGAAAGAGTAAAAATCTATGGGCAGCACTGCTGGACTCTAACCCAGGACCTATGTAATATTATTAATATTTAAATACCAAATAATTTACAGAAGCTGATCATATTGAAATGTTGTATGAATAGAGTAATAATTAAGAAGTAATAAAATGAAATAATTAAACTGTAATAATTTAGTTTTATCATTAATACATATTTGTGAGCTGACGTTACTATATTTTAGATGAGATATTAAAGAAAAAAAAACACTAAAAATAAATATTATTTAAAAAATAACTCTCTTATCATATATTATTCTCTTAAGTATCTAATATAGACAAGTTCGTGATAATGATATTATTGTTTTTTGAGATAAAGTGTTAGTGCACCTAAGGCTCAACGTATTTCTTGCATCTAACGCTACTTCTAAAAATTAGGCAGGTTATAAAGCTGTCACGTATCATCAAAGGTCCAATTGAGTTCTATATAAAAAAATAAAAAAACCGTTTATGGAGGTCCGTTCCAATCTTCTGTGGTCGTGGTTGCGTATGAATTTTCTACATTTTTAGTTCCATGTATTTTCTATAGTTTGATAGACAGTTATCTCGCAATTTTCATGAAAATTGGTGACTTTAAGGAATTCCATCATAAACATTTACGGGCTTAGAGAGGCCAGCTGGATATCAAATAGATGCAACCACGTGGATTTAGCATACCCACAAAATCTAACTCATATCAAATGACACACCCGCTTACTCCAACTTATTCTAAAACTATTCAGTCACAAAAATGCAGCCACATCAGTTCTTGTTGCACGCGAAGAATTTTTCTTTGTTACCATTCCATCTGTACATTTAAGACTTTCTATTTTCCTCTTTTAATATTTTCCGTTTTGAGCAATACTGACAACATACAAACGCGCAAGCACACACATATATATATTATATATATATATATATATATAATATATAGATATAATATATAATGGACACTTTAGATAGTCAGACATACAGCCAATTTCAAAAAATAATTTTTCGATTTCAAGGGACATCAAAATATATTCTAGTGAAAACTTGATATTGAATATTTGATACAATAATTTTCTTCAAAAAAAAAAAAAAAAAATTAAGCTACAGAAAACATTAGCTACTGCTCAAGTATTTGACCAAATAGGCCTTATAGAATTTTGACAGTACAATATCAGCTGGTTTTAAGAGTCAATGTCCTCTTAAAGCACCGTTTCTATAGTAACCTCATGCGCCTATACAGCAAGTCATTCACACGCCTACACTTAATATTTTTAGAGTTTTTACTATTACAGCAAAATATCTGTAAATATTATGTAATTCTAAGATTGTTATAAAAATATATAAAGAAAAAAAATACTTATAAGAAATATATAAATTTTAATGCAAAAGATCAGTCCTGTGTTTAATGAGCAAAACGTTGGGCGATGAACTCTCTCGTTGACCGGGCTGTGATGGGGGGCGATGAAGTGGGGCTTTAAAAGGTTATTTACCTCTAGTAAAGGACAAGCCCAAACTAGTAACAATCTCACTGAATTTTATCAATATGATCTGAAAAATTTCGACATTAACACGCCAATTAAGTTCAGTTTAATTACATAATATAATTAATTATATAATATATCTATATTTTAATATAAATTATATGTTTTAATATTATTTATAATGAATATTTATCATGCAAGTTATAAATTAATAATGATGGTACAAAAAATTACAAAATAAACATTTAATTCATTCTGATATACCATAATTAACATTGAAATAAAGCTCATAAAGAATATATGTGATGTGTTAAAATTAAAAGCATCAATGGTGAAATCTGGAAACCTATGAAAAAAATCGCTAATTCGTCAAATACAAGATCCTAATCCTGTATTTGCGATTACGTCCAAAGATCACAGTTGCTATATTGTGAAATCTAACGCTCAATGATTCAATAAATAAGTGGTTTACGTATGAATGGAACACTGAACCTTAACAAATGTGTACAGGTTATATTTAATTATGAAGACAGACTTGTCAAACATTAATTCTCCAACCCTGTTCACACTCCTATAAAAGTAGTTTATCTAAGGCTCTACTTAGGCTGTCATCCAATATGAAATACATACCCAAGATTAAAAGAAAGGCTCTAAATAGATGTTACAGACTACTAGTGACCCACCTTGTCTACCAATGCTACATGACAGTGACAAAATACTTAGTCCGAAATGAACATACTGAGCAGAACTGTAGGGTTTCACAAAACCCTCTAATGTACAATTCTTCCAAACTAACCTCTTTCGTTAAACCATTCATGCACTTCATTATTTCTCCAAACTGCTCCCTTCATCATGATCTCACCATTCCCTTTATAAGATCTGACCCTAAATTTCCATAGGAAATCCACAGAAATATCCTAATTCTCTCGCTCAATCATTGTCCCTACTAACCATGCTGATAATCTTCCAAGTCCGTTGGCCACGATCATAAATTTCAGAAAGAGATCCTAATCGAGGTGACTACACAAAAGGCGGGGGTTACGTGACAAATATTGGAGAGAAATAGTAGAGGAGAAGAAAATTAGGGTTATGCGATCTTTTAAGATTCTGCGACCATTTTTATGCTATATTTTAGGGATTTTGGAACGTTTGTGTTTATTATAAACCGACACCAATTACATTAGATTCTGTGGAAGTTAGCTATCAATAGGAAATTGCCACCCCTATGGGTCTATTCAGGCATCCACAAGTTAGAGTGCTCTCTCCAGTCTGGTCTGTTTATTAGACTTTGAAGTCTTGTTTATTTAACTTAGTAAATTGTACTAAGTTGAAGTCTGGAGAGAGAGAGAGAGACTCCTGGGTGATCCTTGGAGGCACCCACCAGTTAGAGTAATCTCTCGTACTGGCTGCTTTATTAAATTAGGTGACCCTGAGAGAGACTATTGCTTGATAAATCTTGCAGGCCTCAGTTTCTGGTCTTCAATGAAAATCTCATTCCTTATTTCATATAGCCCAACCTCAGCTAGCTTGTTTTGTATACTGTCTCTTGTAGCCTATGTCTAAAATGCTGTTAACACCAACTTAGGAAGAAACACTAGGGGCTGAGTTCCAAGGCAAGATCCGAGTAGTATAACACGAGTGGTAAGAATTTGAACCTAGACTATGAGAAGAATTTTGCTTCACAAAAGTCCACAAAAAGCACGTCTCCGGATATCAAGGAACAATTTCTAGTTACCATCAGCTGTAACTAAAAAGCTGGATGCTAAAACGGTATACATGAAAACCTCAAGAAACTTGGGCACACAATAAATAACCTTATTTCCATCCTAGCTAATCTGAACAGACAGGAAGCCAAGAAGAAGAAGAAGAAAAAAAAAAATTGAAGCAAAGATTTTAAACAAAGAAATATTGTTATAACTTTTATTAACTTCCTAAAAACAATTAAAATAGCCACAGCTTTCTAAATATTATTCCATAGGAAATATGAAAAATCTATGTAAATAAATTAGATTATAATATTTATTATAAAAAGGGAAGGGATTAGCTCAGTAGTAGCGCGCTGGACTAGCAACGCGGAGATCACGGGTTCGAATCCAGTCGTGCTGCCTTTAGATTTTCTCTTCCTAGGAGCCCCTACAGCCCACTGTCCGGTGATGGACAGTGTTGTCTGTAACGGGAGAACACTGTCCGGAGGCCGGCAGTGCACTGAGAAGGCTCCGGGCGCAAATGACCTTCCGCAAATGATGTTGAGACGCCTTAAATCAAAATAAAAATTTTTTTTTATATATTACGGGAATTGAATTAAATATTTTCAATTCTGAGATGGGTAAAGGAATCGTCCTTTATGCTACAAGAATATTGAATAGTTCAATTTGGAATTCTTATCAATGCTTCTAATGTGTATTAACATTATTATGTAGCTGGTAATACCATATATTACCATATATGTACTAAGGCTAATTAGGGGAAAGAATAACGCTATTGTCCCCCCCCCGCAGAACCCCCCAAAAAATTAATTTTTGTGGAAAAATGTTTTAAATAAAAGTGACAGGTATTTAGGTGTGTAGATAGTATGCGAAGTTTGAAGAAATCGTTGGAGCTGTTTTTGGAGAAAATCACTCGAATCACTCGCGGTTTATAGTTTTTGAGATATTTTGTTAAAACTCAGAGACACATACAAACACAAACAAAATTAAAAATTTGACATGATCGCAATAATTCCTCTTACTATGAGTAAGAGAAAGTAAAAAAAGGAGAATATTTGCTTATGAGATAAATATATTCTTTACTGTGATTTAAAGTAATTTATTGTCCCACGGATTTAATATAACTATAATTAAGAGGCAATTTAATTAAATATTTAAATGAACGTAAGTGGCTAGTACAATATATATATATATATATATATATAAAGGATATAAAGGGGTTGTTACATACACAAACAATATCGGATAAACCTTCCTAATTCAAATATTACGCAGTACAAGGTAGAACATTAAATGAAGTAAATAATTTGTTTTGTGTAGTTATAGAGAAACGGGACAGAATTACTAAGCGCTATATAAACCGCACACTACTTATTACTAAAATTATTTGAATTCAGCTTTACAAATAGTTATAAATTAATTACAATCATATAATGGATTTAATAAACTATTTCTTTATATAAATATCCTTTCTGATAATTAATTCTTAAACAAATTTAAAGATAATAACATAATCGCACAAATCTTAATTCAAATATACTGTTAATTTTTGTAAATCTAAAATACATAACTAAACTATATAACTCTCTTCAAAAAACACAGTTTAATTGCGTGATAACAATCAGATGGATATAGTGCGCTGCAAGTATAAAACTTGTTTCTATTGATCCTATACACTGTACAGTTAACTGGATTACAGTAAAGTGGTTGAAAAATCTTAATAGAATGGTTTTTATATGCTCTTACGTTGTAAAAAACAAATTATCAAAATTGAGTTTGCTTGCGGAAATATATGTTTCGAGATCCTTGCGTATGAAATAAATAGTTCCTAGCGAATAGTGAATGGTAAGGTTTTTGTATTGCACACATATGATAAGGTTTTTGTCAAAATCCATAATCAATCGGACATCACAACTATATTGAATAGTTTTTTTTTTTTCAGTTTTTCGCAATTTTCTTTAACTTTATACATGATCTACACTCATTCTGCCTTCATTTTTATCTCAAATAATATTCCATCAAAATTTTATTGGGAATTTCTGGGGGTTGGGGGGGGGATTTCTTCTAAAGTACTATTTACAGTGTAATGACACATATTATAATACCAAATATGGGAGTCGCGCGTGGGCCGCGGTTGTGTTAACTTCGGATCCGTATATAATTCAAAATAAGTGCAAATATTATTTAATTTTGATTTAAAAAAAAATTACCAGTAAATTGATCAATTTACCAGTGATGGAGTGTTAAAAGGTTTAAGTGAATTTTTAAGGAAAACTTTAGGAAAAAAGGAAAAGAAATATTAATAACTTATAATTTTTCAAGCTATTTAGCAGTATTTTTTCGGCATGTGAGTAGTGGGGTATAGTACAAGGCAAGTGGACATTACTTCATAATATTAATAAACAAGAGCAAAGTTTCTTACATACAAACATACATAAGCAACTTCTGTCTGTGTTTCTATACTTTATTTAAGTTTATTGCATTCTAACATTACTTGAAAAATAAAAAATTAGCAACTTCACTTGCAATTTTACAGATTCTATTTTTTGAATCAAATACTATGAATGATAAAGACTATGAATGTTTCAAGGAGGTGTATGGCATTGAAACCGAGGGGTCAACAAGGTATGCAGACATCATAGCATTTAAAAAAGAATCAAAGGAAGCACTGATAATTGACCCTACAGTGCGGTATGAGAACAATGATAAGCACCAAGCTATGAACGTTCACCTCGAGAAGAAGTCCATTTATGAAAAGTGTATCCCCTACTACCAAGAAAAATTCAGGGAGCAATTTGGGGAAAGAGAATTTCAGGTCCGTGGACTTTGGTTTGGGTCAAGGGGCACCATATCGAGGATGACCTTAGACTTCTTCAAGGAGGGAGGCATTAATCAGGAGAATTTAGGGAGTATAGGGGAGTCCGTAATTATAGATTCTTTGGGGATAATTAACCACCACATCTATGGTTGACGGCGCTCTATGTACTCTCTTCCTGGGCATAGTGGCGTGTATCTGAAACCGCTTAGACTCGCTTTTCCCCCTTAAAATTAGGGCACAAATGCATATGTTGCATGCATGACAACGTAGTGTTTTTTCTACACACTAAGGCATTTTTTTATATGTACATAAGGACTATATATATTATATTTATGTGTATATATACATATACATATATATATATATATATATCTCGTTGGATGTCTGCTCTCAATGTCCTCGTGACTGATGAGTACGCTGTGTGTCCCAACAACTCAACTCAGTTGAGCAGCCTCACTGACCAAGATCGTGTATCTCTCTCCCTTAAATCATGACGGATTCAACTGATTCAGCTATAAAAGCTTTAGAAATAATAATATTCAAATTAGACACTATTAATGAAAGATTTTTTTAAATTAGAACAAAAAAATAGATCATTCAAAGATAGAAGTGTTAGATATCGTGAATAAATTTTTACAAACTTTCACTAACAATTTTTGAACAGGTGAAAGAAAATGTCAAATTTTTAGAAGAAAAATTAAATGTTGTTGAGAGAAAACTCATAAACAATGATATTTCTCGAAAATATAACATAATATTATACAATGTTTCTGAAACTGAAAAGGAATATTTTGATGATTTGAAAAAGTCAGTGATGGATGTTATATGCAACAAATTGGGATTGGGAGCATATTACTAAATCCGATCTCGCATGGTTGCAACGTCTGGGTCCTCGTTCGCCTACAAGAGTGCGTCCCATACTTATTAAATTAACAACTTATTCTAAAAAGATAGAAATAATTAAATCTTCTAGAAAGTTAGCCGGTAACGCTCTAAGTTTATCCGCCAATTATTCACCTGAGATCCGAGCTGTGAGGAAACAATTATTGCCGTATAGGAAAGATGCCATCGATTATGGACTCAGGTGTTATTTAGACACGATAAACTAGTTATATCAAGAAAAATCTTCACATTAGATGATCTCAAAACAAAAAAGAAGCTACCTTATGCTCATGTAGAAGCCAAATCGTCATCGTTACCATCATTATCACATGGTGAAGAAGATGTTAATAAGGAAAAGGAACTATTGCCAGCAGAAACCCCAGAGCCAAGATTGACGAGAAATATGAAGAGGGAAGAAAAAAAGAAAAATAAGAGTGAAGCTGATAAGGAGGAGAAGAGTTTGATGTGATCTGGTTCGGAATAGCAATCATCGGTGGTTTCATCCTCGTCATCCGTGCCTGGTTACGTTATTTCAGGTGTTTCTTATTTAAATTTACATGCCGTAATGATCAGCTAAATTTAAATTCATTTTATTTATTTCTTATTTTCTTATTTATTTTTTATTTATTTTATTCTTGGAACGTGCATGGTATTAAAAATTTATATGACTTAACATTAATTAATTAAGTTCATTCGATATTAATGGGCTTGTAGAAACTTGGCTTATTGATAAGAATTTTCATTTTCCTGATTATCTGAAGAAATTTAATGTTATTTATGGTGAAGCTGCTAAAGAGAAACTGAAAGAAAGAGCAAGCTTTTCTAATTAAAAATGATTTTCAATATAAATTATTATTTACCTCAAGTCACTGTTTAATACTTTCGGTTAATTTGAAGTTTATGCTTATATAATTTGTCTGATTTATTTCAATTTCCCTTGTGTCCCTATCAACTGTTTCAAGTATATTTCAGATGTATTATATGATTTAGAGAGCATCAATGAAGAAAGTACTAACATTATCGTAATGGGTGGCTTAAATTGTCGAATTGGTAATTTAAATGAAACTGATGAGAGGATATACTAGAGGGTTCTTGCTTGTTTGATGACAGAGCCTCAATTGGATTCTAAAGGGATAGAGTGAACTTTAGAAAAATTAAATTTATTAGCCAAATCAGTCTAATTTCCAATGATTCCCTTAGATTTTTCGTGAGAGGTAAATTTTTATAAAATAGATACAGTAAGTGTTTGTTTATTATGTAAGAAAGAGCCAGAAAACGCTGGAACATATTGTGTGGCTTTGTTCTGTGCTTGCTAATATTAGAAAACTTATACTTACCTAGTATAGTTGCTCCTTGGTTCGATGTTGATTGTTAGAGATATACTTTATCTAAATCCTATCTACCAGTACTTTCTTCATTATAGGTCACTCAGAGATTTGATTAAAGAATAACTTTTAGTTTCTTTCTGTCTCTTTTTTTTTTATGTATAATTTACTTATGGTGATTAAGTTTTTTTTGTTAATTTTATTATTGTTTTTATTTTTCTGATTTTATAAATTTTATATAACCTTTAGTGCCACTTCTTTTTACTTTTTATTTGTTTTTTATAATGCAACTTAAGTTCGAATTTTTGTTTTTTTTTTTACTTAATTTTAGTTTTGTTATTTAATTCCATTTTATTTATTGTCTCAATTGTAATTTACTTTAAGGTATTCCATAATATATTATTTATTTTGTTTTGCCCACAAAGATTCGATTTGTAAAAACAAATGTTTATACAAATAAAAATATATTATTATTATTATTACCAAATGTGTTTAATCATTTTTTTTCTTTCTCTTCCTAAATTAAGGAAAATTAGTGAGGTACAAGTTCGATTTTCAAAATTGTATTTTTACCAGATATATATTTATATATTTAGAAATCATTCTCCATAAAAAAAAAGGGAAAATAAAGAGATATATATAAAAACAGTTCCATCAAAAATTGCTATTCCATTTGTGTTATCTATGAGCGCATTCCTGTAAAAAATCAGCCAAGTAAAAACAATTGATCTTCTTTTCTTAATTTTGCCTCAAAAAAAAAAAATCTTCAACCTATATTTAAGTACACTAAGAGCGATATCTTTGACTATTATTTAAAACGTTTAGTTTGGGCAAACCATAAAAAAGGTGGTTGAAGTTATTATTATTCTTGAGTGTAACTTGTGAATCAGCGCCCTCAGTTTCATCCAATAAAGTTTGTAGTAGGTAGTTTACATTTTAACCTAACATGCAGGAGCCCTTAGAATCTATACCAGATTTTTTTGCCTTCAAATCGGATTTGAATTGCATTATAGTTTATAAAATTTTATCGCAACAAATATATAACACGCTTTCCACATTTATTCTATAATATTTATATCTAATCACATTATAGAATTGTGGAACGAAGCCCCAAGTTCAAATTACTTGCAGGGAGTTTTTTTATTTTATTTTTGGATGATTTGATAAACCTGAAGATTACCGTTTGAAATGTTTAAGAAGATCGGAAATATAGAAAAAGTGTTAGTGGAATTAGATTTGATGGAGTTTCTTTATCAGAAGCAGTAGTAACTACATGGGCAGTTACATTCAACAGGTGCATTGAGACAGTGTGAACTGTGCTATCATATACTTTATGTAATAGTAGCTTGATTAAATAATAATAATAAGCCAGCTCTCTCATTACCTACGAGAGAGAGAGATAAAATATTATATGAATCCCTAAATAAATCAAGTGATAAACAATAGATATGAGAAACACATAAAAATTTCATCTAAAATGCATTACTTTCACTGACCATGAGGCCATCACGTGACCTTCAGCGTAACTTTATAATATACATAATGCGCCAGCGGTAGGCTAAGGAGCAATGATAGGGCTGTCCAAGCGACAAGGTTAGGAGAGAACAGTGGACGGCCTTGAGCTAGTTTGTTACGTCACGCTTGTGACGTCATTACATTACAACTAGACAGGGGAAGCCACTGAGTGAATTATTGTGGTAGGTCGTGCAAGAGCACTATATACTATAAAGGGTGCATTTCTCCCCTAATGCAATTGAGCTAGGTCAGGAAGATAAACAGGGAGTTGCCCTTATTTTCAAAACAAGACCTAACCCAACATCATTTAGATTATCTCCCAGATTCCTACTCCTTTTCTTATTTCATTTACCTTCTTTGATTTGAATAGATTGATTTAAAATTTATTCCTTCTAGATATATATTCTTTCAGTCCAATGCCCCAGAAATAATACTAATAATAGTAATAATACTGTTTATTCTTGTATGGCAGGAAGACCATGCAATGTTGATGCTATAAACAAAAGTTTAACTGAGTTATTCCTTTATAGACTTTAGAATATTCAAAATTAATAATTGAAAAAGTAAAAATTGTACCTACTTGTTGCAAAAGTTAAAACAAATGTCAATTATTATATATTCCAAAAAAATTTAGATAGAATATTTCTTTTAATAATAAACTAAATAAAACATAATTTGATGTACTATTAGATAAACAGATAAACACAGTTTGTACTCGTAGTTCTCAATTAGAAGTTAATCATACAGTATATTTACAAATTTATGTGCTATTATTATGATTAAATTAAATAGAAAATAAACTTACTAAATTTTATAGCAATCTGTGGCATACAATTCTAAAATAAGAGTAGCAGTAGTCTAATAATAAAAATTTCGTGTGAAACACTCACACAACTTTCTCTTACTCCAGTTTTCAAAATTCAAATTGACTAATTTATAGTTAGTATGCCAAATTTAATGAAATTCGTCGGAAAGTGAAAAAAACTGTTCAGTAAGCGCGCACTTCCGCTTTACTAATTTTCTTGAATTTCGGAATTTTAGCCATCTATTTATTTCTAATTAATTTTGTTTGGATGGTAGAATTGTATAATCAACTATCATAGCACTTGAGGCAAATACATAACCCCACCCCTCCCCTAAAACCTCCCTTAAATGAGATTATCAGAAGAAACGTTTCCAATAAACGTTGTACTCTTTATATATCTAGTACACATTCCTACTTTAAAGAAATTCGTTGGAGCCGTCTTTGAGAAAAATACTAGAAAACTGAAAAATACATTTCAGTAAAAACGCACTTCCGGTCATCCGATTCTTTTCGAATTCGGAAATTCAACAACATATTTAATTCTAATTAATATTATTTAGATGATAGAATTGTGTACTAAATTAAACTAGCACTTTAGAGAAAAACACCTTGCTCACCAAATCCCCAAAATTATTCTTAAATGAATTTTCGCGGAGAAATATTACAAATAAAAGTTGTAGCTATTTGTATGTATAGTTGATATACCAAGTTTGAAAAGAATCATCGGAGCGATTTTTGAGAAAATCGCAAAAAAGTAAAAAAAAAGAACTAGTAAAATGGTAGTTCCTGTTGAGGAATTTTGACAGGTGACCTACTGTCCGATCCTTTGGTGATAACTAAACGGAATACCACGTTTGAACTTTCTACGATTTTTCGTTTTTGAACTATGTTGTTCAAAACCTCTCAGAGAGAGAGAGAGAGAGAGCGAGAGAGACCACTTTCTAAAAACCACTTTGTTGGACTCAGGGGACCTCACAACGGATATTTTCGGTGAAAACTCGATATCGAAAATTTGGCACGATTACAATACTTTCTCTTACTAATACTAAGAGAAAGTAAATATAACAAAACTACTCAGATACACTATCAATCACAAGGAAAAAATTTTAAAAAAAATTAAAAAAATTTACTTCCAAGGAGGGATTTCTTAGTCTGACCAGTACATCTCAATATAGCCCTGAACTCCAACTTCTTCAAGCATTCCCTAGAGAGTATTGCCCTCCCAAATATGCTAAACCTAGTATTGGCAAAACAGGAACACTGACCTTGGTAGTCGTACACTGTTTCCCCAACTCCATCATCACAATTCCAACACAAACGGTTAAACATCCTAATCTAGCAATTAATCAATCTAATTTCCGGAAGCTAGCAAATCAACAAACTTATGATTAAGAAAAATCTTAAATAATAATCAATCACTAATCGGTTTATAAATCGGGTAATGTAAAATAGATGTAAGATAATTATTCAAATCTAAATTGCAAAAGATACAGCTATTCTGATTTTGATAAACCCTGTACACCCATAATTATTACCCGACAATCTGATCTAATTGGTAGTTATTACATGTCCCTTAACTATGCTATTAATTTTTTTTCATCAAAATACTTAAGTTTATTATGTTGAATTATTCTTGCGCTGTGGCTGCCTATAACGGAATGCAATAACTTTTGATTATTAGCATAAGTCAACAGGGTGCGCAGTTTTCTTTACACAAAATATTTTTCTTTTCACGATAAGTAAGTATAGATATGGGATATGTGGGCCATCATATTTGCTTGATCAAACAACCATCATATTTGCTTTATTTTAGGATACCCATTTGTACTCCATGATATTATCTTGTTTAGAATCCAAAAATTCCTACCTATTAATTCATTTACGAAATTATCTCCTAAAATTCATAGTTAGAAATTTTACAAAGCTACCCAGTAGTTTAGTTTCATATTATAAATAAACATACAAAGAAATTCACTCTCCGTTTTAATAGAACAATCAAGAATATATATATATCAGGAATATATATTTGCAACTGCAGAATTCTTCGAAAAATCCATCTACTTTCAGCCACACAATAAAAAATGGAACACTTAGTTGTTTCATTAATAAATAATATTTATTGTAACTGTTTATTTTTAATATAACTCGCTAATTAATATATTGTAGCGTCAATTTCTTACACAAACTCTTGATATGGATTGAGGTAAAAAAAATAAAGAATCTTTTTTACAAAATGTTGATAGCTATTTTAATTTTTTTCAACTCCTAATACTTGGTATTTCCTCCACGAGCAATAACTAAAGGCTCTGATCAACGCAACCAGGTTTTGAATGGTGACCTGTTCAAGTGGAATATCCCATAATTCTAGGACAATCCGGAGCTGTGGCAGAGTTAGTTGGAGACTGATCACGAGGTCAAGAGGCCTCTTGAGCAGGTCCTCTATAGGATTCATGTCCAGAGAAAGTGCAGGTAAATCGATCACATTTATAGTGACTTCCACCAAGAAGCGGCTGACAACTCTAACTGTGTATAATCTGCCGTTATCATGCACTAGAATAAAACTGTTCCTGTTAAGTGGAGGAAACGGTATAACTGTTCTAGCCGTATTTGGCCATTACACCATTTTCAACAACAATTTTAACTCGGTGCGAGCTTCCAAACTTGGGCCAACTGTCGTTTGAAAAGGAGCACTTCCGCTAGTAGTTTTTGAATGAAGCGCTCACCCCTGCCTTCTCCACGAATACGAATTCGACCGTCTAAAGAATACAGACCAAATTGTAACTGATCTGTAAAAAAAACAGTCCCTCCCCCAAGCACACACACAAACACATTGCTCTACAGACCAATGCAGAAGCAGAAGCTAACCTGCTTACTCGATGATTTCTGCTTAATATTGGCCCTGATGCTGCCTTCTAGCCACCACAACTACTTCTCGCAATCGTCTTTGAAATAATTTCACAGAAAAAATTCACGGTGACCCCCACCGAACTTGTAATAAGTTATGCCAGGTTTGTATAGCTTTAGAAAACCGATTGGGTAAAACTGAAAGCGAAACAAATCTGTCATCCCAATGTGCTGTGACCATTCTACGAAGATTTGCGATCCTCTGACAGTAATCCTCAGATTCCCTAAAAAGTATGATTGCTCGATGAACTAATTGCGGAACGTGGACAAATTAAACGTTATAACATATATTGTACGCTACCTTGTACACCCTTCCAGTGCAAGAGTGACTGACTACTTTGACGGCATCCTCAAAAGAAATGACCATTTTTCCTGGTAATAAAGTTAAGCAAATAAAGTAATTTAATAATAATTTGGAGTGAAAAAAAAATCATTACGATTTCTTGTCCCAGACCAGAAATCCACGCTAATTGAATTTCTACTGTTTTCCATTTTTTTATTCTCCAGCAAGTTAGGAGATTTGTGTTTAAAATTTTGCATATAACATTTATAATAGTTATTTATTTATTTACTTATTATTAAGTGTAAGCCACAGCTTATGGTTAAGCCTACTGGCTGTATAACCAAAAAGAAAAACATCTGCATCTTATAAGCTACAACATTATACTTCAATCTACAAAATTCAAAAATTCATTATACAAAATTCAAAATTCATATAAAATTATCTGAATACTACATTGTTACAAAACTAGAGAAAATTCAATAAAAACAAATTATATATAAGGGATAGCACAAGAGTAAAGGAAAATATACGAATCTAATTAGTATATAAAGCGAAATTAATCATTATCTGCTGTTCATTTCTCATTACATTTATCCCTGATGTAAATAATAAAATTCTTAGTACTAATACACAAATAATTATTAATACTCCCCATAAGAAACAAAACAAACTAAACATAATATAAAATGTAGTGTTATACAATAGTTATCGTATAATTAATTTATATTAAGCAACAAAATAAAATAATTCAATAAATAATTATTTCATTTATTGAAACAAGGCATAACATAATTAATATTTGCATAGTTATCCCTACAGGATTTTAAAAACAGTCCAATATTCTTTACTTCCTTTTTTACTTCTGAGAGAACATTTAATTGGGGCCTTTGATATTATTTAATGGGATATTATAAACGTAAATGTACTAAAGCTAGTACAAAGTATAGAGTTATTGTGTTTTTATATAGAAAAATATAAATATCTCATTTTTTTTGTGGCTGAGTATATAATAGTTCATTAGCTGTATAAGTGTGTTCGTTCAAAGTGGCCAGTAAGTTTTTGATATGTGAATAAAAAATAACTACTTGAAGATATTGTTTTTTTCCAAACTTTTATGAATTACCGAAGTAATATATTAGGGGGGATAATGAGGCAAATAAGTTTTTTATTTAATTTAAGGCGCGTCAACATCTACAAGACATAACAGTTCTCTCATTCAGTGTTCTCTCGTACAGTCAACACTGTCCACCACCGGACAGTGAGCTGTAAAGGCTCCTAACTAACCTAAATGCTTTTCTCTAACTAAAATTTGCATAGCTAAAATTAAATAATTTTCTTAAAAAATTACAATTTACTAGATGTTAAAGTTTTCTAAGTTAAAGGAATGGGAGAATCTTAATTTAATAAAACGACTAGAAAACTATAAGCGATTAAAGTATTCATCAAAAATCACTTTTAAAATAATT
Source organism: Triatoma infestans (assembly GCA_011037195.1). Classification (NCBI taxonomy): domain Eukaryota; kingdom Metazoa; phylum Arthropoda; class Insecta; order Hemiptera; family Reduviidae; genus Triatoma; species Triatoma infestans. Next base: position 55,520 of record JAAEAF010014574.1, on the reverse strand, counting down.
TTCGCAGAAAAAAAATTCAAACAGAAGTGATTGGTATCTGGTATGTATTGTTTGTAAACAAATCATAATGAAACCTGTCATTATTATGGAGAAAATCACTGCAAAATGAAAAACGAAAGTCGCAATTTTTTGTCATCTGATTTTCGTCAAACTTGGAATATTGGCAACATATTTAATTATCATTAATCTTATATAGATTATAAAATCGTAGAATGAATTAAAACATCACTTTATAGGAAAGCATTTCCACCTCTTACTCAAAATCCTTCTTGGAATTCTGAAGAATTTTCGTGGAAAAATGCTTTCAAATAAGGGTTTAGGGTAGATCTTTATATGATTACTTAGTAGTAATTATAAGTTTAATGAAAATAGTTTGAGCAGTTATCGAGACCAATATAAGTCAAGGGTTAAAGGGTAGAAAAGTGGCCATATACTCCGATAGTAAGGCAGCCGTGAAGGCAGTTTCCTCACACCAAATAGTCTCAAGACATGTGTGGGACTCCCTATTCGTCCTAACCGAGGTGGATGCTTGGAACAAGCTCACACTTGCCTGGGTGAAGGGTCATGCGGGGTTCCTTGGCAACGAAAGGGTGGACGTCCTAGTGAGAGAGAGCTCGAAGGATACCTTTATAGGCCCCGAGCCCTTCTGCGGGTTGCCCAAGAGCCTGATTCACGCTTCCATTAAGGATAGAAGACCAGCGTCTGCGATGGTGTGAAAGTACGCCAGGGCAGAGGCAGGCTGAATTCTTTGTTAAAAGACATTTACCTATATTCACCAGGGAACTACTGAGCCATAGCCAAAGGGATATAAGGCTAAAAGTGGGTCTACTAACAGGGCATTGCAGGCTGACTAGGCACATGCACCATTTACTACTTGCAGACAACGCGTTATGCCGTTTCTGCAGGGCCGAATAGGAAACCCTTCCGGCACACATCCTTTGTGAGTGTGCCGGTCTGGCGAGGACAAGGTTTCTTCAACTGGGGACTAGCAATCCCGAGATGAAGCCATGAGCTTCATGAGAAAGCCACTTTTAGCTTTGCTAGACCTGATTAAGAGGGCGAAGCTGAGAGATGTGCGGATCCACGATAGACCTCTCAATGAAGGTCGCAGTGGAATGAGGCGTGGCCCTGTCCAATCTAATCGAGAAAATCATAAAACCTTATTGGCAGATCACTTGATGGAACTTAAACGAATATCAAGTTTGAATATGTGAATGGGTCTGCAATGATGGATAATATCTGGGATTTTATCCTTCATAGCATGTATATTTATGCTATTCCTGACCGAATTCGGATTCTCATCCATCGTCAGACTAGAGGGTCTCAACTAGAGAGCCTAAAACTCAAATTTGTAGAGAGTTGACTTATTCAACTTTATATTTTTGTCAAGCCCTACGCTTCTTTGAACCAACTTGATATCGATTCTTTCAGTTCATTTGTTTAAAGCATTTAACGGCTAAGGTTCTGCGCATCTACTGGAAAATTCATTTTTCCAAACTTTTCTCATATTAAACTAACATATCGAAAATTGACACTACTGCAATACTTCCTCTTAGGAGGAAAAGTAATAAAACTTTATTCTAAGACTGAAAACATTTTTTAAAAAATAAATACAAACACTAAAAAAAAAAAATGTGGAATTTATTTCATATAAAAAAAAATAACTAATAAAGTGGGAGAAAACCTTGGAAATATAAAAGTTAACAAACATCTGTGTCCTAAATAAAGGATCAGTTATCTGTCTGGTCTGCTTAACCTACTTGCGTATCTTTTGGAGTGGCGGCGTTTATATATATTATATGTGATTACAGACAAGATCAAGTGCAATAAGGTCACTGATACTTCTATTTATATAATATATAAATAATATCATTAAATAATGTGGTGAAACGATCACACGCCTTATATTCTCTTAGTGCCCCCTCTCTTCTCAAATTTAATTAGATAAAATTTATTTACAATCGAAATTGTTAATGTTTTTTTTTTTTTTAATGGCAGATTTGATGATGTATTATATATTTAGATAAAATAGAATAGCACTTCAGAAAAATCTTTTAGCTTAGTTTCCCTAAATTACCTTAACGTCACAAATCTTCTCAAAGAAGTAAATAAATAAAAAAAATGGAATATTTTTTTTAACGCATCTTATTTAACAGCTTTTAAGAGAACCGTTGCAGTCGGCTAGTTAAACAATGAAACAAACAAATTTTAGTTTAATATTAGCAATTTTTCTTGCTGCACTTTTTATATTTCAGTTGCTAATATTTTATACAAACTAAAAATGAATGCAATAAATTTGATTTCCTTAATTTAATTATATGATAGAACCCGTCTAATATTTTAAACTTGCACACTTATAGCTAGAAGCATAAGGTCCACAGCTCTTCCGTCATAAAAAGCGTTATAATCACTTGAAAAAATAATTGTCTCAAAAAATCTTTTCGAATGAAACTGCTAGAGCTTCGTGAATGTGGTAGTGGAAATTAATGAAATATTGTTTGAAGAAAAATCAAAGATGGCAGGTATGAGAAATACAAAAGAAAAGTGGGCAAAATTTGTCTTTCAGTACATTAGTATTAATATTAATCAGAATTAGATCTTATTTCAGCAATATATGTAATTTTGCTTAATAATATTAAGAAAGTGAAATTTCACAATATAATGACAAAAAAAAAAAATTATATGTACATACTTTATTCAATATATAAATAATAGCATAGCATAGAAAACTTTTTTGGATAATGTTATTCCCTGTATAATATAGTTCTATTATAATATATATTTTCAATTTATTCCACTAATTTACTTACTGTTAATTATTTACTTATTGATAATACTTAATTATTCTCTAACTCGGGGTACCAGATTGATGCAAACAAAAAAAGTATATCTGGTATTTTATCCGTCATAGTATGCATATTCATTTTGTTCCTCACCGGTTTCGGATTTTCATCCATCGTCAAAGCAAATTCACTAAGTTCGTGTAGAGAGTTCACTTCAACATAATGTTTCTGTTACAATCACACTTGTTGGTTTGTTGGTGGTATACACGTGGGGAGGTTATCATAACATGTGAGGTTATGATTACCTTCCCACTTGTATACAACCAACTAACCAACAAGTGTGAGTCTAACAGAAACATTACGTTGAAGTGAACTCTCTGCAAGAACTTGGTGAATTTGCTCTGACGATGGATGAAAATCCAAAACCGGAACAAAATGAATATGCATGCTACGACGGATAAAATGCCAGATGTTATCCAGCATTGTGGATCCATTCACATATTAAAAAAATCTATATATTAACCTAATTCAAACGTGGATGACCTCACAGCACTCATCCTTATGGATGAGTGCAGTGGGTTGTCGGCAGTCTAAAATGCTAATTGGGGGCCCGGACGGAGCTTTGAGTAGCGGGGTCCGATGTCTTTACGGACCTCCCTCAGACATCTGGTTGGATTCCTCACTGGGCATTGTGGTTTAAGGAGACATCTCTAATAATGGGACTCGTGTCTGACCCCTTTTGAGAGTTTGTGAGACTGAGGAGGAAACACCCATGCATCTGATGACGAATTGTTTGGGTTGTGAGGAGATTAGGTTTAGGACTTTCGGCCGGAATAGGATATCGGGTAGAAGATCTTAAGCTGTGTCCTTTTAAGGTTTTGGTCCGATTTGTTCGGTCTGTAGTGAAACTTAGATGGTTAAACCCTGGGCCTGGATTTTTGTTCTAGTCCCAGTGGTAGGTATTCTTTAGGGGTAGCTATATGGGCCCGAGGGGGCTTTAGCGTAGGGTTTACTTCCCTCCCCTTTTGTGAATAATAATAATAATAATCCTAATTCACAGTGTCCATTTAAATTATTCTTTTCGTAAAGTGTTAATTCGGATAATTATAGATCTTTATTTGAACTTTATTTATGCCAAGATGCTTTATTTATTAAAAGCATTCATATTTCTGATTAAGAGATTTTGAACGAAACCAGAGGGCGAAAAAAAAATTCCAAATGATACCTACTTAATTTTTTCAAGGATATCAAATATGTGATCAATTATTTTTTTAAGCTAAGGAAATAAGAGATTTCGAAACCAACTATCTTATTTCAAAATGGACTATATGTTTTTGTTAATGAATTCTAAGAGTAGATTTTTTTTTTTTTCATGAGAAATTATTATTAATTGAGAAAAATTCCGATGAATACTTGCTGAGTCATTCAATTTTGAAATTAGAAAAATTTTTGTTTTCAAATTTCGTTTTGAACTATATTTACGAATAATTAGATAATTCAATAGGTGGAATCCCCAAATATGGGCAGATGAAAATCCAAATATTACATATTGGACAATCGGATTAAGACAATAATTTCGATAAATGTTTGGTGCGGCCAAATAGGAGCTAAATTGTAGGTCCGTATTTTTAGAATGCAACCCAGACTGATGTCTTCATTTCTAAGTGAAGTTTTCCCATCTGCTTGAAAAATCCCCTTTAGCACTCCGGAAAATGATGTACTTTCAGCAAGATAGATTCCTGCTCATAATTCCAGGATAATAAGGATATATAGGTTGCCCTTGCTAGGGTAAATGGATTGACACGCACGGTCCTATTCAGAGGATTACATCCTCTGAGCATACCTACAAAATAAAGTTAATTGCAATCCTGTCACTACGTAAAAGAACTTAAAAAAGAATTTCTATAGCCTGTGGAAAAAATCCGTCCTGATTCTGTATGACTACAGTCTGTAATAAAGGGCGTTTTTGTTCTTATTTAATGACAGTGCCTGTTATGAACCACTAATGTGCAATATATGTTTGCCTTTTTTGACTATAAACTAAAAAAAAAAATCTGCTGTGAAACACTCACACAACTTTCACTTATTCCAGTTTTCAAAACTGTAATTGACAAATTTTAGAGTTTGTGTACCAAATTTGATGAAATTCGTTGGACTTCATCGAAAACTGTAAAAAAAGTTCAGTAAAAACGCACTTCCGGTTGACTAATTTTCTTGAAACTCGGAATTGTAGCCAACTATTTATGTGTAATTAATTTTGTTTGGCTGGAAGAATTGTATAATCAACTACAATAGCACATTAACTTTAACATAACCTCATCCCTCCTCCAAAAGTGCCCTTAAATGAATTTTTCCAAACAAATGTTTTAAATAAAAGTTGTAGATCTTTGTATGTATAGTTGATATAACAAGTTTGAAGAAAATCGTCGGAATCATTTTTGAGAAAAGCGTAAGAAAGTAAAAAAAATGCCAGAAAATTGAAAAAAAAATCATTTTAGGAAAAACGCACTTCCGGTTAGCTGATTTTTTTTCAAACTCAGAATTTCAACAACAGTTTTAATTATAATTAATATTATTTAGATGACAGAATTGTATAATAAACTGAAAAAGCACTTTAGAGGAAAATCTAATCCTACCCGTCCCCCAAAAGTGCCCTTAAATGAATGAATTTTCCCAGAGAAATGTTACAAATAAAAGTTGTAGCTCTTGATATAGCAAATTTGAAGAAAAGTGTCGGAGCCATTTTTTTTTAGAAAAGCGCAAAAATGTAAAAAAAATTAACTAGTAAAGTGGTACTTCCGGTTGAGGAATCTTGACAGATGACCTACTATCAGATTCCATGGTGATACATAAACGGAATATTAAGTTTCAACTTTCTACGGTTTTTCGTTTTTGAGCTATGCTGTTCACATACATACACACAAAACACACACACACACACAGACCATTTGCTAAAAACCACTTGTTTTGGACTCAGGGGATCTCAAAACGGATATTTCCGGTGAAAACTTAATATCAAAAATTTGACATGATTACAATACTTTCCTCTTACTAGGAGTAAGAGAAAGTAAAAAGTGTAATAATAGCCTCAAAAAAGTAAATAATTTCTCTACATTCAAAATTATTCAACCATTTTTCATGACAAAAAAATCTACTTTAAGGATTCTATAAAAAAAAAAAAAAAATGTCGTCCGGTATGAAATAATAAAGTTTGGTTCCGAAATCTCTTTATTCTGCAGTTTAAAAAAAATAATTGAACACATATTTGAAATCCTTGAAAAAATCAATTAGAGATTCATTTATAATTTTTTTTCTTTCTTAGTTACTTTCCAAGTCAAGTGATTGTGCATGTTACTAAAAACTTCTTTCTATGCTACCCATGCATAATTAAGATTTAGTATTTGATGATCATCCACACAGAACACATCGCTCTGTGTTTTATTGATTGAAAAAAAATTGAGTTATAAACGAGTTTTTCACGAGTTTGAAAACGAGTTAGAAACGAGTTTTTTCTAATATTAATTTGTGTAAAAATTGCTTAAAATTACTGTATTACAATAATTGAGTTATAGAACAGAAAAAAACTTTTCATACCAACGTTTCAACACTTGGATCAGGACTTCATCAAAGTTTGTTCTTTCTTTTAATTACCTTTAAACTCATTTGGCTGCACTATTACACTGATTTTATTCCACAACACATTTACAATCTATTGCACGAACATTTAAAATACAACTAGATTTAAAACTCAGTTCAACATTTGTAAATAAAAGCACACACGCGCGAGCGCGCTGCTAAACTCTATTTACATTTGTAAATATTTATTTTTCTTGTATTTTCTCTCTCTAGATATATATATATATATGTAATTCTTTCTAAAATACTTTGTAATATTTTCTTTCTCCTCATTAAAAGAATTTAATTTTTTTTTTATTTTAATCTAATTTGAAGAATTAATGGGACCTAAGCGCCCCATGTCGGCAGGCTTATCCCCACCTAAAAAAAATACTTTCGGATAAAACATTCGCCGCCTCTCGCACTTCAATTCGACCGATTTCCCCACAGTGATTCTAGTGTATTAGAAACGCAAGTATGTACCAATGGCATCATTGAAACGAAGCAAGCGCAAATTGATGCTTTAATCACAGCACAACACAGGGCCAAGCCTATAGCTTGGTAATTCACCAACTTCATCATACAACTGATGTGAACATGATCAAAAGAAGAATCGCCATCTAAGGATTCTCAGCTACGTTAAGCATCCAGCTGCAAAAATCCTTTATCTTTTTGGTCCTTGAACTGTAGTCAAACAAGGCTGACATCGTCAATCTTCAGCACCTTTAGTTTAATATAAGGAAAGTTGAAGAGACTAAGAAACAGAATACAATCCTACAATGCAAACGCTGTCAAGAGTATGGCCATTCAAGTGGGTACTGCGAACATCAGCCTCGCAGGCCTTCACTCTACAGAACGTTGTGTGGAACAAGGCAACAATCAACAGCTAGAAGAAGAGGCCAGTCTTAGGCCCCAACAGCAAGAACAATGTTTCAGCCAGCAAGCCTCCAGCCGACATATACCTATGCACAGACTACCAGAGGTGATCCAGCGGCGGAGAGTCATTACTTGTCAACTCTCCAATATCAATCACGCGATGTATCCATGATCCTAAATATCTTTTCATCTGACTTCAAAGCCACAATAAACCCATTCCTGTCATTACTGACTACAGTCATTACGCATGTCTCTTAGAAACCACTCCTTGACTATTTTCCTCTGGAGTGCTAATGGCTTGAACTCCAGCCTCAACAAACTTGACATATTATGACACGAAAAACGCACTGATGTGACATTTCACATCACGTTCCTTTCTGCACATTTGTGACTATACGATACACATAAGTGATCATCCAGACAACATGCTTATGGAGGTTTAGCCATAGTTACCTGCAACAACATGTTCCATCATTCCTTACCAAGTGCTGCCTAATTTTTTCATACAATCCACAGTCACTTTTCTCAAATTGCACATTTTCCACTAAATATATCTGCAGTGTATTCCACCAGCACAACTCATATCCTCTTCTGAGTTCAAGGAGGGATCCTTCAATTCATGGGACCATTCATAGGTTTATTGCAGGTAACGATTTCAACGCCAAGCACGCTCAATGTGCTTTACCCACAATCCACGAGGTAGTATTACCCTCTCAACACATAGACCTCAAAATCCTTTTGATCTATCATCTAATAAAAAACGCTATAAAAAATTCCATTACTCCAATCAACCTAACAGTCCAAAAACTGTCCTCCTTTACTATCTGACACAGCCCTTCCAGGATATTAATACGCTGCTAGCCCTGCGACCATCCTCACTTCAAGTTAGCATTTTTTGACATTTACTTTATCATGATATTTCAAAATAAATATTTTTTAATATTTATTTATTATTATTATATATAAATAATTATATTTTTTAATTATATTAAATTTTATAAATGGAACTGCAACAATACATTCATTGCCTACAGATTACAGAAATCGAAATAAAAACGGATGCAATGTTAGCTGTAAGTTTTTTACTAATATACCGTAGAAATCGTTAGAAAATAGGAAAAGAAAATCAACATGTTTGAACTTTCACTAATACTGGCATATATTTTCTTTAGTTTGCATATTATAAACGAAGTCTGGTCCAATAGTATTATGTGCAATAGTTTCAAAATCTGACAGAATATTATACCTACTATTCAAAATTAATAATATTAAATTTAAAAAAAATGGAGCTCTATTAGTGTTATTAGAAAAAAACATTCCAAAAAATTATTTATAAGGAGATTGTGACTGTAGCACCCGGTCATATTATCTTTATTCCGTATAGGGAGTTAGCGCACTGGACTAGGAGCGCTAGCGGGTTCTCTTCCTAGGAGCCTCTACGGTTCACTGTCCTGTGATGGGCAGTGTTGACAGTAACGAGAGGACACTTTCCGGAGGCCGGCAGTGCACTGAGAAGGAATCATTCTAGATGCAGACGCGCCTTAAAAAAAAAAAATACGAAAACCGTTCAATGGATTCATTTGTAATTCTGTTCAACTGTTCGCTTATTTTATGAATTACCACGGATGACACAAGCGAAAATCATAGTAGCCTTATATCTTAGGATTTTCATGTTGCAAATATTAGGCTTGAGATAAAGCATACATTTTTGCGTATAAAAAAAAGTGTGTTCTTGAAAAAAAAAAAACTTAAATGACTGCAGAAAATTAAATGCAAACTTCAACATTGCACAAATGTATGTTGGTTGTTACAATGGAACAAACAGTCTCATTAAACTAACAAAGTGAATTACAATTTTTATTTGAGAACTTTTTCTCTGAAAAGGGGCAATAAACCCATAAAGGAATTTCTAAATCGGATTTCACAAAAGTGATTTTCGGTTATTAATAACACACTTCCAGTTCATTCTTGAGAGGTGAAGGCATCTTTTACTCGTTCCTTTTCAGGCTAACTTAAAGCTGATTCGCTTTCTCCTACTAGGAGAAAAAGAGTACACCAACTTCCTTCTGCCAACACTAAAACAGTTTGTTCCACATTAAGAGAGAAAAAAAATTGAATTTCTATATCTTTTTGGACACTTCTAAAGCACGAACGCAACTGCATCTAGAATGAAGTTCTTTTAAACAAGGTCAAGCGCCAATTGTCTTATCTTGAAATCCTAGCTACCCAACCATTCCTATCAAGTCACCGAAGGACCATCCACCTCCTTAATTTATTCCATCCTAGCCGGTGTGCCCTAAGGCAGCAACTTGGCATCTATCCTATATACCATATACTGTAATATCCTCGAGTATACTACACGTAATGATCCCTTAATTGCTCAACGTTCTCTACAAGCCCCATCTTCGATCATGAAAATTACCCAGCAATAACTGATGAAATAATCGTTTTTCCTTTAGAGCAGTGATTCTCAAAGTGGTGATTCCCTCAAATGAAATTAGGGGCGTTGAATAAAACCAGGGATGCGGTGAAAGCAAAAAAAAAGCGGGGGCAAAGGTAAGAAAATTTTGAAAAATCTTTCTTACATTTCATCCATTTTGCAATATTCCTTAATTAGGTACTTTAATTTCCTAAAACACTTGCAAACTGGAAATTGTAATAGATCAGTGGTCGTCAAGTCTGCTAGCAAGTCTTGTGCAGCAAGTGTTGGAAGACGACGGTATCGTAAAATCCAGCAATCTACAGAAGCTTGTAATTATTTTTTGGTAATTTTTGTAAAATAAATTTTTGAAATTATGGTAAAAGTGTGAATAACTCACTCTTTCGGCCTCCATAATGCCTTAAAATACAGAAAAAAAAAATTAGGCATTTAACTCGTCTATCTTTAGTGACGGAATTGGTACTGAAATCCCAGATCCGAGCGGTTAATCTTTCAAATTAAATAATCTTTTAACCTAAAGAAGAGAATACGGCTTCATGTGTGGAAATTGCGAAATTATTGCAAACATTTCGCAAAGAAAGGAGAGAATGTAATACAGTTAACAAGTATCGAGCATTTGGAAAAGCACTATAGAATGCAATTTGGAAAGCATTTGGACTGCAAAAAGTCCAAATTGAGAACATTAAATTGAAGGCTGAACAAATTTGAGACATAATTTAAAAAATTAGATGAAAAATAAGAACAGTATTGTTTTGTGATTACTTAATAAAGAGATAGTATAATTGTATTCAATTTGAGTTTAGTTTTGATTAGTAGGTAATTATATATTATTCTAAATGTGTTAGGCCTAACACATGACAATATATTGCATCAACACTAAAATTATAATATAATTACCTGTAATAGAATTACTACCATCCTTCAGTTAGAGCAACATTACACCATCTAACATCTAAACAATTTGTATGGAAGAGAAATAAGCTTGATGAAGGTAATTATAACGTTTTCTAACGTATATTAAATTAGCTGTTCCTTGATTTACTGTGATGAACGACACAACAAGAAAAGAGAAGCTACTGCAAGGCTGTTTATGATCATGAGGTGTGCAGAAATTAAGGCCGACTTAATAATTGGAATATTCAGCATGACCATTACTGTTTAACCTTGTCACAGCTGAAATTAAGAATATCATTTGCATGTTTTGGAATTTTTCGAATCTGAAGTAATTTCGTTTAAACTTTAAACTAAGATAAATTCAATCAGTATTAGATGAAAAGCGAAGTAAAACTACATTGAATGCAAACAATAAGGTTTTCTTTTATGTTTTAAGAATTTAAAATGAAGAAGTTTACTACCCCTATAAAACTTGAGGTTGATTTTTTTTCTTTATTCCGTTTATGGGTATTTATAATTTTTCTGGAAAGCGATGGATTTAAAACAACTTTTCTACAAAATTAGCCAGTTTGCAATATATTTTCAAAAATGTATTCAAATTTGAAATTAGAAATTATTATTATTAAACTTTAAATAATAACTTAATTCCACAATTGAATACTGAACTAACATTTAACAGCCCATATGGGTGCAAGATAAAATTTCTTTTAAAGCAATGGTGAAAACGTTCTTTTTCCCAACCCATTTTTGTTTTCTGGCATACTCAAACAGGACATACCACAATACAATAATATCTTCCGAAACTAATTCAGATATTTGGTTCAACACTGTTGGAAAATGTCCTTCATAAAAAGAAGCATTCAAAAAGTTGTTGGGTTTAAATCGTAAGAAATTCAGACAAGATTTGCTTAGAATAGATTTCTCAGGATAGGGATTAGCTCAGTGGTTAGCGCGTTGGACTCCCACGCGGAGGTCCTGGGTTCGAGTCCAGTGCTCCCCTTAGATTTTTTTTCTTCTTAGGAGCCTCTACAGTTCACTGTCTGATGATGGATAGTGTTGTCTGTAACGAGAAAGACTGTCCGGAGGCCGGCAGTGCACTTAGAAGGCTCCGGGCGCCAGACCATAGATTTAAAGCGTCTTAGAAAAAAAAAAATAGGATTTCTAAAATTTACCTAAGGCGAGACCCACTTTCGAAAAACAGTATTTTTTTCCAACTCTTTCATGTGAATGAATGAATGAAGAGTATTATTACTGATATACATATATACAAAATATACAATATTTACAAAGAGACAGCTTACTTAGCTTTCTTCTCCAACTTATTTATTTACAGCAACTTTACAGTGTCTTTTAAAAATCAGGGAAAAATTATAAAATCCCTAACTCTTTAATATAATACCTATTTTATTTTATTTTTTCTCTTAACCTTCAATTCATTAAAAATGCAGCGTCATGTTTTTGAAGACTATATAATTTATGACAATATTCCGACGAATTCATTTCTTTTGTCATGTGGTAAGTAAGTATATAAAATTGATAAAGATCTGCAAGATTGAAAAGTAATCATAAACAGTTTTGTTTGTATTGTTGGGGGATGGTATTAGCTGGGCTAAACTCTACTAACAAGCAAACTTCTCACATAATTTAAGCTCTATTTAAGTCGTTCCAGCCAACATCCTCTCACGCCTACAAGAGTGGGCGTCAGTTTGGAAATTTCTCGTTTAGATTATCATTAGCGTACAGAAAATGGTATCAGCAAAAGACTATATTGTCTGCGTTAATTGCTATTGTATCACTAATTGTTTGCGTTATTAATTATCGTCCAGCCTATTTGAAAATACAAAGTTTCCAAAATAGTGTGGGACGCATAATGTACATTGTACTCTAGAGACGTCACTCGTGGCATGGATGAACTTCGGTACCGGTAAGTGCAGTCAAGTAGACTTACTTCGTTTAGTAGGCTTTTATTGATGCACTAGACATCAATATAAGAAAACATAAATTAAATAAATAGTTGAAAGATGAAATAGAAAATTGCAGCTTAATTTACTAAATATATTCTAGAGAAATTTCGGAAGTGCTTGTTTGAAAATAATTATAGAGGCACTCGAGAAAAAATTATATTGATTTATATTTTACAGAAAGTATTACAAAACTTATAATTTTTACTAAATAATATATTGTAGTTAGAAATGTCTTCATAATATATCACTCGTTGTTGTGTTTGGTTAGATGTTTCCAACCTTTAAACATACAATGTCGAAAACAATTTATAAGATTTTTAGGATCGATGAAGTTCCTGATACCTTATTATAATCAAAGACTGTTTATTCTATCACCAGAAGGGGAAATTCTGGTTTAAAAAAACTGAGTACATTGAAATCTCCTTCTAACAATGTATAAGAAGCAGGCTATCCCGCAAATCAGGAATGTGTTGATGGTTATTGGAATATAACTGGAAATCTGAACCAGCCGTGTAAAACGTATGTTAAATAAATTTTATCAACGGAGTTAACGCCTCTAAACAAACGTGATGGACGATTATAAGACAATAGAAGAAAATCCAGAAGGAAAAGATGATGGGCACATTCTCAAAGATATATAAAACTGCAAGCAGGAAGTGTTGTGGTATTCAATCCTTTTCTCTTTTGGGTTTATAATAAGAACATTTCCTTTATTGGTACTAAATTTTATAAGCTGGAGAAGAGAAGATTAATAACTGATTTGTTACTTTTTAAGTTATTGGAAGGTGAAATTGAGTGCCCAGAGCTATTTACTGCCTTATTTTGTTGTTCTCGTTGTTGTATGTTTTATTGTTAATGTTATTGTACAAACTTCAACTATATTGAGTAGCTGGTGTTGTTTTGATGTAATGTAATAATAAAAAAAAAATTAACTCATTCAATTAGAAATTATTGTGGTCATGCGACAAGTCAGAGTATAGTTCTATAATATTCCAAAGCACCGTGTCCATAGACTGAGCAAGACTGGCATTTTTTATAATAAAAAGAAAATTATGAACAAATGAAAAACTATCATCAATGTAGAAGAATTGTTACATCTTATTTAAAGTATAATCATGAAGGAAAACTTGGAAATTTAGTCCCTTATAAACTCGTATTAAAAAAAAAAAGAAGAAAGAAACCTTTAAACTAGTGTTTGGTAGATTCTAAATTCTTTAATATTAAAAACACTTTAAAATAATGGAATATAATTTTAAGAATAAAATAAAGTTTCATGATAATTAATAATGTGGTAAATAAAATTTAGAAAATTTCAAGATTGTGGGCTTTTAAATCTATGGAGATGACTGCGACAGACGCACTAATAGTAATAAAAAATGCATAATAAAAAAGAAACTATTATAAATAAACAAATTTTATTACATTGCAATACACTTAAAAATATAAAATTATATTGACTACATGGTCAGAAGTTCAAACAGGCTTTTTAAATTCAATGTATAGAAGCCTTAATACTTGAACGTACTGAATTATTTACAATTATAGATCGTTCGTTGTTTTCATCGAGTTATTAACCTTGTCCACATCGTCGGGGTTATATTATTACATGTCCACCTTCAGCTTAATTTGCACCAATGAGTAAATTTTTTGTTTTTTTTTTGTTTGATAACAATTAGTTAAACAAATTCACTTATCACAAAAGAATTGACTAATTTAATAATACGTATAATACGTAATTAAAGCATTCTCTAGTTTATTTGAGAACTTTTTCTCTGAAAAGGGGCAATAAACAATAAAGGAATTTCTAAATCTCGGATTTTACAAAAATGATTTTCGGTTATTAATAACATACTTGCACGTTGCAAGAGCAGTCGTGGCACGACTACAACAGAGGCGAGCTCCCATTTATCCCAGGCATACTGGGAATCATCAGGATTTATATGAGGAGTTGAAGGCAGACCCGATTTTGGGTCTGCCCTCGGACATAATGACTCCTAGATACGACTTCCAAAAACCCTTCAAAGTCCTGATATTAGACAGAGGAGTATGGAAGAACGGGCCGCCAATTACAGGCCAGTCTATGTGGTACACGGACGGGTCTAAGATGGAAGATGGAGTGGGACCCGGCGTGTATTGGGCTCATCCGAGATGTAATATCTCGATGAGCCTGGGAAGACTAGCCACGGTTTTTCAGGCAAAGCTAATCGCGATTACCATCTGCGCCTCCGAAATAAGAAGACGGGGAGTGTATAAATCCAGAGTCGTCATTTATTCGGATAGCCAGGCTGCTCTGCGGGCAATTGACTCGTGGGAGATCAGCTCAAGGCTGGCGTGGGATTGCCTAGGTGCACTCACGGAAATTAGTAGCCATAATAAGGTCTTCTTGGTTTGGGTACCTGGGCATTCGTGTTATAGAGGCAATGAGGCGGCGGACCGTCTGGCCCGGGAGGGTTCAATCAGAGCACTTATCGGGTCGGAGCCGTTCTGTGGCGTCTCAAGATGTCTCAGGAGTGCATCCATCAAGACATGGATGTAGGACCGATCAAGGGAATGGTGGGTCAAAACTCCAGGCCAGAGGCAGGCGAAACGTTTATTCATAGCCACTCGCCCAAGCTAACTGCGGAATTACTCCAATTAGGCCGGGTGGCCATAAGGATAGCAGTTGGCGTTCTCACTGGCCATTGTAGACTTAACAAGCACATGCATCGCATGGGTCTGGCAAGGGATAGCCTGTGTAGGTTTTGTCAGGAAGAAGAGGAGACGGCGCTGTACGTGGTATGTCAGTGCGAGAGGCTGGTATGGCTAAGGTACCGCCTCTTTGGTAAAGAGAAGCTGTGCCAACAAGCCGGGGCTCCCTCTCGGACCTATTAAGTCTTCTAAGGCAAGCAGGACTCGAGAGGGTGCTCTGATGGCAGGTGCCCTAATTGACCACCTGGAGCCCTCCCCCCAACACCACACTCCGATAAAGGACAGGACCGGGGAAGGGCCTCCAACAAAGGGGGGTGCCACAATAGATCCATAGGGTGTCGCGGTGGCGCAGGCTGAAGAGGCAATCCCCCCATTAGAATCTAATCTAACACACTTGCAGTTCATTCCTGAGAAGTGAAAGCCTCTTTTACTCGTTTCTTTTCAGGCTAACTTAAAGCTGATTCGCTTTCTTGTACTAGGAAAAAACGAGTACAGCAACTCCCTTCTGCCAACACAAAAACTGTTTGTTCCACATAAGGAGAGAGAAAAAAATTGAATTTCTATATCTTTTTGGACAATTCTAAAGCACGAACGCGACTGCAACTAGAATGAAGTTCTTTTAAACAAGGTCATGCGCCAATTGTCTTATCTTGAAATCCCTACCCAACCATTCCTATCAAGTCATTGAAGGATCATGCACCTCCCTAAGTTATTCCATCCTAGCCGGTGTGCCCCAAGGCAGCAACCAGGCATCTATCCTATATACCATATACTGTATTATCCTCGAGTATACTACATATAATGATCCCTTAATTGCTCGACGTTCTCTACAAGCCCCATCTTCGATCACGAAAGTCCGGTTAACAAATTCCAGAACAAAACTCAACCCTACAAATCCCAATATAATCATGAATAAGAATGTTCTAGCCTCTGTCTACCCATTCAAGACCCCAATACCACCCACCTGTAGACCACGTTCGTTATTTTGGTATATTCCTAGACAAGCGACTAACATGGAACTCCCACAACAGACTTCATCAATTTCTTGTAAAAATCACTTCAGACTACTTGCTACACTTCTTAACAAGCGCTCCAAACTCACTCTACAGAACAAAAGACGGTCTTTATACTTTACACTACTCGCGTCCATCTGAAGATAAGGACTATAAATTTATGGAATCCACTAAACATACCAACCTTAACAGAATAAAAATCCTGCAACCCTACAATTCTCTGACCATAGTCGTCGTTTTTTTTTTTTACGTCTCCAACCACACAGATCTGAAGATTTCTTTTGTCCTTGATTTAGAATGTGCCGTTACAACCAATTCCATAACAGACTCCTCCCTTGTGATCCCACAATCTTCTCGCCCAAACACTTTCATCAACGTCAATTCTAGGGAAGGTGGTCCTGAACCATTCATAATTATCACTATGTTATGACTATCAGCGAGTATGGCAATTAAACGAGAGTTGTAAAAAGACTTTACTCTCACATTAAATAACTGTATGTTTTATACAACAGCGAAAACTCTTTAAAAGTTGATACATAATGTTATGAAATTATCGTCAACCTTTCCTTTTACAATGGACAACATTCTCTTAGAAATTACCAAACATGTTTTACTTCTTTTAACGCGAGAGTAAAGACCTTTTACAATTCTCGTATAGCTTGCGGTCGGTGGACAAACCTGAACTCCAATGTGTTCAAGTTTACACCCTTGTCAAATAAATTACTATTTAAATAATAATAATAACATATTTACTTGTCTAGTAAGACACACATATACAAGTTCAAAAATAAACTCAAACATAGGCTAATGACCTCTGTAGTCATTAATTTCCAATGATGGTTTCTAGGAAGGAATGTGCGGATAATCTCCACTTACCATATAGATTCTTAAAAGAACATCAATAAGTTTATAAATAAAAATTTTTACCAGTATTAATCTGTGAATCGAAGAGTAAATAATCTATATTTTATTTTACATGACCATTATATTTTAGTTACATGACCATTGAATCTTTTACCAATTTCGTGGCTGTTTATAATGAAAATATATTAGTTATTCATATTTAAGAAAATTCCATAATTTTTTTTTTTTTTTAATAAAATAAGAAAAATCTGATATGAAACATTTATTACAATAAAATTGACGAATTTTCTTTTGAAACTTTAAATTGTATCCATTTTAAATACAATGGCGGTGAAAATGTAATTTTGTCAGTGAAAATAATAGGTAATAGTGGAATTAATTACACTCTATACTAAAATAGAGAGCTTAGATCAAATCCTAATAACTCTTAAAATCTAAGTCACCAATTTCTCAAAACCCTCTACGAGCAATTTTTTTCGAAATGTACATCCATGTCTTGATGGATGCACTCCTGAGACACCTTGAGACGCCACAGAACGGCTCTGGCCCGATAAGTGCTCTGATTGAACCCTCCCGGGCCAGACGGTCCGCCGCCTCATTGCCTCTATAACACGAATGCCCAAACCAAGAAGACCTTATTATGGCTACTAATTTCCCTGAGTGCACCTAGGCAATCCCTTGAGCTGATTCCCACGAGTCAATTGCCCGCAGAGCAGCCTGGCTATCCGAATAAATGACGACTCTGGTTATACACTCCCCGTCTTCTTATTTCGGCGGCGCAGATGGTAATCGCGATTAGCTTCGCCTGAAAAACCGTGGCTAGTCTTCCCAGGCTCATCGAGATTTTACATCTCGGATGAGCCCCATACACGCCGGCTCCCACTCCATCTTCCATCTTAGACCCGTCCGTATACCTCATAGATTCGCCTCTAATTGCCGGCCCGTTCTTCCATACTCCTCTGTCTAATATCAGGACTTTGAAGGGTTTTTGGAAGTCGTATCTAGGAGTCATTATGTCCGAAGGCAGACCCAAAATCGGGTCTGCCTTCAACGCCTCATATAAATCCTGATGATTCCCAGTATGCCTGGGATAAATGGGAGCTTGTCCCTGTTGTAGTCGTGCCACGACTGCTCTTGCAACGTGCAAGTATGTTATTAATAACCGAAAATCACTTTTGTAAAATCCGAGATTTAGAAATTCCTTTATTGTTTATTGCCCCTTTTCAGAGAAAAAGTTCTCAAATAAACTAGAGAATGCTTTAATTACGTATTATACGTATTATTAAATTAGTCAATTCTTTTGTGATAAGTGAATTTGTTTAACTAATTGTTATCAAACAAAAAAAAAACAAAAAATTTACTCATTTGGTGCAAATTAAGCTGAAGGTGGACATGTAATAATATAACCCCCGACAATTATGTAATAATTGCTCCAATAAAAATGGTAGGTTATATGGTTCCTTAGCAAGAAATTGTTAGAGACGTAATAGAGAAAATGCTAGAAATTTCAGCCTGAGATATAAACGTATATATAGTATACCCTCTTATAGAATGCAATGTAATTTATACGCCGACACATACCATTCGCAAAATATATTTCTTTTTTTATATCCAGAGCATATCAAAACGCGATTTTATAATATATTTTTTTTTTAATTTAAGGCGCCACAACATCTATGGTGATTGGCGCCCGGAGCCTTCTCAGCTCACTCGTGGCCTCCGGACAGTGTTCCTTCTTAACTGATAACACTGTCCATCACTAGACAAGAAGCTGTCGGGGCTCCTAGCAAGAAAAAATCTCGAACCCGGGTCCACCAAGTGGGATCCAGCGCGCTAGCCACTGAGCTAATCCTTTCCCTGCATAAAATCTGTGACGCGATCGTAGTATCATCTCATGGAAAGCCAATAGATAAGTACCATCTTATTAAAAAAAGTAAAAAAATATATAGGTATTTATTTTTATTGAAATTTAATTTTTACTTTTGGAATAGCCACGCGGAGAGGTCCCGGGTTAGAGTACAGCACGTTGCTCCTTTCATTTCCTTCTCCTAGAAGTCACCTACAAGCTCACTGTCTAATGGCAGTGGTGACTGTAATGACTGGATACTATCCGGTGGCCGGCAGTGCACTGCGAAGGATCTCGAGCATTAAAAAAATAAAAAAAATTACTTTCATACGGCTGGTAACTGGAAGTACTGCAATTGTGTCAAATTTGCAATATCAAGCATTCACCGGAAATATACGTTTTGAGTCAAAATTACCCCTGTCTAAAAAATTATTTTTTAGAAACTAATAAATTTTTTGTTTATTTATTTAAGGTCTGACCTGCCCAATGAGGAATTGAATGGCCGCAGTATTTTAACTGTGCTAAGGTAGCATAATCATTTGTCTTTTAATTGAGGGCTGGAATGAAGGGTTGGACGAGGTATTAACTTTCTTTGATTTAATGAGGAGAATTTAATTTTTGAGTTAAAAAGCTTAAATTTATTTGTGGGACGAGAAGACCCTATAGATCTTTATAGTTTTATATTTTAGTAATTTGGGGATTTATTTATTTTAAGTAGATGAACTATTTTGTTGGGGTGACTGTAGAATTTAAATAACTTCTATTATTTTATTTCATTAATTAGTGTTTTTTTGATCCATAGTTTATGATTATAAGATTAAGTTACCTTAGGGATAACTGCGTAATTTCCTCGGAGAGTTCATGTTGATGGGGGAGTTGGCGACCTCGCAGTTTGCTGCTTCCAATTCTCCACCTATGTATAGTTATATATATTTATATATATATTTGTGTGTGTGTGTGGTGTGTGTCTGTATGTGTGCGTATGAGATCAGCATAACTCAAAAAACCGAAAATCGTACAAAATCCAACTTGATATTTCTTTTTTAAGTTCTTCCAGCTTTAACCGAAGTTAAGATTCTGGTCAAAATTGGTTAATCAGAAGTTACTATTTAATTGAATATCTACTTTTGCGCCAACAATTTTCTTTAGACTTTATGTACCAAGTACCAAGAGCTACAGTACAGATTATAAAGAGCTATAAGTTTTAGTTGCAACACTTTTCAGGGGAAAGTCATTTTAGGCGAGTTCTGGGAGAGAAGTGACCTTAGAGTTCCCTCTAAATTGCCGTACGCATATAATATACGACCCTATCAACGACATAATATTGTAATGGCATCCAGCAGAGAGAAGAGAGGCTCTCTCTGGTTAGCAGAGACTAATCTCTGACTTACAGTGGGAGAACCTGTATATAATAAGCCAGTGGGAATCTATCTAGAGGATATCTATCAGATTCAACCATACATCGCATTGTGTCATATCTCTTCTCCCACCTTTTATTCTATCAGTTCCATTATAAAGTCCAGGGCAGTTAAGTGTAAACTTATAAGCACATTATAACAGTGTCTTCATATCTCGGTCATTCAATCAAACCTAATTTCTCTCCTCAACAACTCCATTATAATATATATAAGAATTAAACGTATTGCCAAAAATTTAAGTTGTAAAAAATAATTTTCCGGATTAGTTACTTCGCTGTAGGTTTTTTTTCTTCTTTCATTTTGACATTAATTTCTCCGTGAAGATGAACTACGATTTTCTGAACGTCTCACACTAACTGCACATATACAACACTATCACTTTTGTATTTTGATTGATTCATTTTTTGGAGTAAGTAATTTTAGTGGGTTACTTAGGAAGCTTAGAGATGTCATTAGCTCCCCTCAATGGTCATTTAGAGTTTTTAGATTCTCTCAGCTATGTATAAAATAGAATAGAATAGAAAATCTTCATTTACAATTCGGATCTAACAAATTATATGTATAATTCTGCCACTTAAATTTATTAAATATTACATTTTTGAAAGGAATTTTACAATTATAACTATATATATATATATATTGCAATGAGAGAAAGTCGTGTGAGTTTTCACACCAGATTTATTTAAATTTACATAAATTTTTTTTTTTACTTTTCTCGCAGTAAGAAGATAACTCAAAAACGAAAATTGGCAGAAAACTCAAATTAATATTCCGATTAGAAATCGCTAAAAAATTCCAAATAAGTCAGAGTGTGAAATATAAAGGGGCTTCCGCAACCCTTGTTAAATTTTGTACAAATTTATGAGCCCCTTGTTTGAGAAATGCATGAAACCAACAACAAAAATAAGAAGGAAAGGAATTTTGAAAGCTCTAAAGTAAAGAAAAATTATATCGTATATTGGGTGCCGGGACTTGGCGTGGAAGGCAATGAGGTAGCCGACACCCTGGCAAAAGAAGGGCTATATCTCCTTCTGATTGGGCCAACGCCCTTTTGTGGAGTCAACGACCAAGTACTCTTAGAAGAGGATGTGGCGAAAAGAGCTCGTCTCTGGAACACCATCCTGGGACTGAGGCAGGCCAAGTTCTGTCTGTAGTTCACACCAGGAAAGGTCAAAGGCCTGCATCAGTCTGAGTAAGAACAGGATCCGTATTCTTACGGGATTCCTTACTATTATTGCAGACTCAGGGGACACCTGAGGAAACTTGGCCTAGAAGATGGTGGCACATACAGATTCTGTGGAGAGATGGAGGAAACTCCGAATACATCTCCTCACAGATTGCGATGCCGTCATTCAAAGAAGATTTAGTAGTCTGGGTCGTTACCAGATAGGGAGGAGGAAATTCCCACCCTAGAACCTTCCTGGATTTTGGGATTCCTTAGGGAGCTCAACCTGGAGAGGAAGGAGTATAAAAATAAGCTACAAAAGATATTAAAAAAAAAATCATAAATACGTATAAAGGATTATGAGAACAGGTAGACAGTTTGGAATAGAAATATATAAATGCTTATACAAGTAAAGAAACAACTAATATCCATCCGGTTCATCATTTAAAGTTATTTTCACTTTTACCCGCTAAAATTTTGAAGAAAATTTGTCCGCACTGACAGCAGTTAGTGAGCGCTATCATTATTGATTAATTGATTTTAATAGTAACATTCGGGACGAATCAACTTGTAGTGGTGAATCGGAATACAAGTAGAAGTGGAATTACTTTTATTTTATTTAATTTTACTTTCATTTAATTCGCTTGGGTATGAAGCATGTATTTCCGAAGAGAACATACTTTCGAAAAACGGACACTATCAATTTATTCTCTCATAACAGCAAGAAAAAAAAATAATAATAAAACAAAAACTAACATAATAAACGGATAATGCCTTTTGCAAAAACATTTCATAATTCCATCAAGCTATAGTCCTTGCTATCAAGCTTGACCAAGAAATATTTTTACTTTGTCTTACTGCGATAATAAAGAAGTATTCGAACGGTGGATTTTTGAAATTGAGTTTTCACTGTAAAAATATATGCTACGAAAAATAATTGCAGATGTAAAGCTTTTTTACGATGCGTGTATGTGGTGTTGTTTGGTGTGTGTGTGTGTAGGTACATGCAAGTATACGTATTTAGTATTTATGTGCAGTAAATTTCAGCAAAACCAAAAAACGTAACATCTCAGGAAACTGAAATATTAAATTCCGTTTAGTTCTACAAGTTGTAAGAATCTAAAAACTGCTTTTGGCCAAACACCGTTAATTAAGAGGCATCTTGGCCGAATATTTCTTTCTTTTTTTAGATTTTCGCAATTTCTTTGGTCCTTTAAGCTTGGTACATTAAATACTCATGTTTCGATAGGCTTAATATTTTTATTTAAAACAACTGGATGTGTGTTTCGAAGGATGTGCGACATTATGCTTCCATTAAAAATTACCACTTCATTGCAATGTACGGTTCCACAACAAAAACGCAAGGGCAACTAAACGGTTAAAAAAAATTTTCTTTTGAAGAAAAGTTGCCATTTACAATTGTGAGAATGGCAGCTACAAAAAGTTTTTTAATGTAGCTCTTTAATTCATGTAATTTATTAATGTTTAAAAAAATAAACATTCTTCAGTGTTCCGCGAATAATATTAATTAAAGCTTCCCCTTTTTTCTACTCAATTTTTCAAAAAAAAAAAACTTTAAAGACGTAGTTTGTTGTATACCAAGTAGTAAATGAATTAGAAATTTCATAAAAATTCAAGCAACCCCTACATCTGAGAATAAATTAAAATTATTGATGAAAATGCTATCATTGATAAGCTACTGATTTTTTCCTTCTAAAAGAACTACACCGAGAATATTAATATTATTACAGATTGAAAAGATAAAAATCTACTTAATATCCCGCTGCTATTAAATGGATAACTACACGTAAAATATCGTAATTTTAGTAATTACAAAGTTTCTTGAAAGTTTAGGAATCCCTTGTACCAAACATGAGTTATTAGTGTACGTAAATGGGCAAATCAGACATCTATGGAAATAAGAGGTCTGACAGCAAAGCGGGAACATACTCTCCCTTTCATAGATTCTAAAACCAGTTCTCACCATTCACTATCTACAAATTTTAGCGTCTCAATAATGAAAAAAAGCTTTCAACTGAGAATATTTATCAAAAGTCCAAATAAGAGAATATTTAGGTCATTTAGTTTATTCAGAAATTCCTTTTAAATTGATTGAGATTTTACAAGGCAAGGAAACAAGAATTTCATCTTTATATTATTAGTAATGACTTACGAGTAATTACTTGTAATTTTATTCAAAGAATCGGAAATTTTTAATGTCTTTTAATTTTATGTAACTTGTACAAATATGTGTTGGACAGATATTTAAAAGTAAATTTTCTGTACAATATAGACAAAAGTACTGACGTCTTGCCTGGACATCTTGCGTGGACCAAAGATATCTTGTCTCTAACCAGAAAGCTAGATGAAGATTTTGGGATGAATACTAAATTTGCACAGATCCCATAAATTAGCAACAGTTTCTTGATAAAAATGTTCTCGAGATTATGTTTCAAAGAAAAGTGATAGGTTTTTTTTAAGTGTAGAGTATATTCAGTTTAAGGAAAATCGTTGGAGCCGTCATCGAGAAAATCGCAAAAAACAGGGAAAAACCATTCCGAAATAAATCGCACTTCAGTTGATGGATTTTGTCCGAACTCGGTGGTAGTACTTAATCGGAACACCAAGTTTGATGTTCCAGCAATTTTTCGTTTTTGAGATATTTTGTTCACTCATACACACTATACACAACACAACACACACACACACACACACACACACACATACACATTCATACATACAGATCATTCGCTAATATCTTTTTTCGAACTCAGGGGTCCCGGAAACATTATTCGTGATGAAAAACTCCATTTCATAAATTTGACACTATCGCAATACTTACTCTTTCTAAGAGTAAGAGAAAGTTATAAATTGACTGTCATCAGAAGAGAAACGAAGATGAGAATCATCCTGTAGAAAGTCTGGAGCAGAATGTATGTATTGTAAGAATCGCAAGAATTGTTTATAGATTTTATTGAAGCGCATAATTATTAGTAGCTTATTAATATTAATTATTTACTTACTAATTATTTACTTAATTTTAGTATTTTTATTATCTTTAATTCCTCTTTATTTTGTATTACGTTTTTATTTTAAAAATATAAAGTATTGCGATAGTATCCATTTTCTGAAAATGAGTTTTCGCCGCTAACACATCTTCTGAGGTGCCCTGAGTACGAAAAAAATTTTGTTTAATCAATGTTCTGGGTGGAATGCAGAACTCAGAATCAAAAATTTGTGAAATGCAGTTAGAGTTATGTTTTGCGGCATTGTTGGCTACTTTGTGTTTGATGACGGTCAGATGGTTTACTGCATTCTCGAGTTCAGTGTTTGTCTTTAGGCTTGCTTTCATGATAATTTCGTCCTCTATTATTTCTCTAAATTTGTCCCAGTTCATTTTTCCTGGTATTAGAGTAGTTGCATGGGTGATGTAAGCAATGCGTTCATGAAGCATAAGCAATAACATAAGCAATGTGGTCATGAAGCGTTTAGTAGTACAAAAGAGTGGTCAGGGGAGAGGTCGTTAAGTGTAGCTGTGGAAGTAATGTTGATCTATATAGTTGCTATGAAGATGTCTAGTATGTCTGATATTTTTCAAATATTGGCCGATACGTGGGTTCCGTTGGGAAACAGCAGAAGTGTTTTCTGAATGAAGCACATAATAATACTTAGCCCCGTGGATTGTAGGTTGTGCACCCCAATTCTTAATGCTTGGCATTAAAATCTGCGCCAGCCAAGAAGAACTATTCAAGCAAGAAAAGTAATGCTGAAACTCTTCACTAGACAGTATGAGTGGTGGAGTGGAGATTTCAACAGCCGTCGCTTGAAGAAATAGTTCTACGAGAGCCAGAAGATGGTGACGAATGCCATTGCGCACAATGACTGCAGTGCCCCGTGGCCAATACCATCATGTGGTTTGGGCAGTATACAGTGTATTCAGTGATAGTGATGTCTTATGAAGTGTGATTTAGTTATGAGCCCTGGGTCTATCCGTCTTTCATGCACTAAGAAGTTAGGTTCGTTTATGTTCTTTCACAGTCCGTTAGCCTTCCACAGCAGTATGACAAGTAATCATCCGGTTTTAGAGTTATCCATAATGTTAGGTTTGTTAGTAGATTTAATACTGTTGTGAACATTGATTGTATTTGAGTGATGAAGCCTGAGAGTTGAGTGCTAATGTCTGGAATCACGAGTTCTTAAGCTGGTCTAGGTGTGTGTGTGTATGTGTGTGTGTGTGTGGCTGGGTGGGTGGGTGTATGTGAAGTGTATTTTGGGTATGAGTATGACTCATGAGCATATGTTCTCTGCGTGAAACGTGTAAAGCTGCTTGGATTGGGAGAGGTTTTGGGATCATTGTGGTTTGGTTTGTTAACATCCTCACCTACCGCAAGTGAATCCTCCCTTATTAATTTGTAAAATACTAATCAAAGTGAAGTTATGTCAAGTTAGTTCACATCAAACTTTTAATTTATTCCACTGTTAATAAGATTTATTCTGAAAATTTTATTATTAAATAAACTACCTAATATTGATATACAATAAGTTATGAGTCAGGATTAATTAGATTATTGTATTATCTTATTAATGAGTTGTACGAAAGATCATTACTGTTTGAAGGACGGTATAGACTGGCTTTCCTTTCACTTTCCTTCTGTCCACCAGGTAGTCCGGCCCTTAGTAAAGTCCGACCTAAAGTTCTTGAAGGATCCCCTGGGTTATCGTTTAAACTATTTCATTTGTATACGTTAATTTAGGCGCAACATACTGTACTTTCATTGACTAATTCTACTTTAATAATTATAGAGTGTTTTATCGACACAAGGAGCAATAAGCAAGGGAATTGTAAATATATAGGAAATCTCCAGTCCATATAATAAAATTGATATTAAATAAATATGATTATAGTCCTTGATATTGGAACACAATGATATAAAATGCCAAAGAAATAGTTTATGTTCTACCACTTTATAGATTTGACTTTCCCCCCATTTGACTTTTATTACCTTGTGTTAGATTGATTCACAGCCTCACAACTTGACTTTCATAGCTCTTTGATAGGCGTACTGTCAAGGTTTAATATAACTATTAAATTTAATTTTTTATGCATTAATAAAATAAAAGATTTTCACAGTCCGTTAGCCTTCCACAGCAGTATGACAAGTAATCAACATCTTATGAAGTGTGATTTAGTTATGAGCCCTGGGTCTATCCGTCTTTCATGCACTAAGAAGTTAGGTTCGTTTATGTTCTTTCACAGTCCGTTAGCCTTCCACAGCAGTATGACAAGTAATCATCCGGTTTTAGAGTTATCCATAATGTTGATTATGGATAACTCTAAATAGCATAACATCAACACAAGTGAATGTTGTGTGTCTCACCTTGGTAATGTTATGTGAGACATTTTTATGTGATTAATGATGAAGAATTAATTGGACCAGGCTTGAATGGCAAAATGTTCAGGAATGGATTCTTGGAGCCAAAAATAATTTTTTTTTTTTAATCCTTATTTATGCCAGGATCAGCGGTATAAGTAACAATAATTACAAAAGAACATAAATACATAATGAGTGGAGAAGCTACCCAATGGTAACACTCCAAAACTAAACAAAATTACTATTCACTGTCTTCACTTAAGAGGAAATCACGAGGCCATTGTCAAGACGTCTAGGAGGGTTATTAGAAAAAGTTCGGGAAGACAGGTATTAAACTAAAGGATTTGTGTGAGACTGTAGGTTAATATGGAATTTCCTGTAACGGTTTGGGCGACTTGAGCAATGAAAGGTATATTAAGGTCAATGTGTATGATTTGATTGGAGACGTGAAGAGGAGCGTTCACAATGTTACGGAGAATTCTGGATTGTAGAGTCTTTGGAGTCATTTGGTTGAACACCATAGTTCTATCCCATACGCCCAGATAGGCTTTAAAATAGACGTATAAATTAGTCCTTTGTTATCTAGAAAGAGTTTAGATCTGTTGTACTGTAGTCGTTTAAGTTGTCGAAAGCGCATGATTCGTTCTATTCTTTTAAGTCGTGAATGCGGATTCCAGGTTAAGTCTTCGGTCTAAGTAAAGCCCGAGATAGCGAGCAACGTTGACCACTGGTAAGGATCAAAATTAGAAAAAAAAAAATTCATCTGGTTGATTTCGCACCTTCGCAATTAAAATAAAAGACGTTATATTGTCATATTATTAAAAAATAAATTCTGGTGTGGAAGACTAAGTCTCCAATTAATTTCTCCATTTAATACATTTTGTTTAACTGATTTTCATTAAAATTGTAATATAAGCGTGTTAGGCGTTTATTTAAAAATAAAAAAAAAGTATGCGAGCATATTTGGATGATGTATGATGTATATGAATGTTGTGTAAAAAGGTGATATGTTGAGTGGAATGCATAATAAAAAACTTAACTATAAAAAACCATATTTAGATATACATGCTTGCGTGGATGGCGTATGTGAATGTTGTGTGAATGCATATTGTATGAAATATTGAGTGGAATGCATAATTATAAAAAAAATATATATTTAGGTATACATGCGTGCATGGATGCCGTATGTGAATGTTGTGTGAAAAGTGAAATATTGACTAGAATGCATAATTATAAAAATCGCTGAATTTTAAATTATGTTATTTAATTTCATTTATAATTTATTTTTTATATATTTTATTTTGATTAGTTAATTGTAAAGTAAATCTCCCTCCAACAATAGTGTTTAAAAATTAGACCCCCAACGTGTTGTTTCCATTTTAAGGAAAATTTGCCCTTTAACAACCCAAACATGTGGTTTTCCACCCAGCTGACTATACCCGTTGACCTATTTAAGAGTTTAGTTTTAAATACAGATAAAAACACCAGTCAGTGTGTAAACTGAATTTGCTCTGTGCAAGTCTGTGTTGTCACACTGTCTGAAAAACGCATCCTGAAGATGGGCGAACGCCCGAAACCGGTCGATGACCACAAAATGAAGCAGGCTACTATGGGAACGGCTCTGATGCTTTCTAGTTCTGCGGAACCAACCACCACAACTATGCTTTTTAGGCTTCTAAAGTGGCAGGATTGTACTTGTATACCAGTCCTCTGGCATGGCAAATAATTTAGTCCAATAAGACAAAATTCTCTTTAAAATGAATACACTTAATGGCAACTGCCCTTTCCAATCTAATGTATAGTCTGGGGTATTTCTATGCCAGTGTTGTAATGGCTCAAAGCATATATGCAAGTCTAGTCTCATAAGGTTGTTCCAAAGATGCCTAAGGTGCCTCCGTATAGCCCGTTGTCGCCCGTGATTCAACATCCTATCGGAAAAATCTCGCTATTGCTAGGTCCTCGTAATTGGAGAGAATATAGAGCGGTGGCATTCCCTTAGTCAAGCAAAACCTGCAGTGACCATTATCAGACACACCCTTTAGGCTGATATGTATACTGACCCTACAGTGGCAAGACAAAATTCTTGAGGCCTCAAAACCTAATATAATAACAAAGTAGAACAGCGCTAATCTATCTGAATCTGTTGCAACATCTATTTTATTCTTTATTTCGTTTACCAGGATTATTTGGGCTTGTAGACCTTTTGCATATCAACAGAATTATTGATATTGTCAGCGCTGTGTGAGTATGGGTTTGTTGAAGTTGTATATAAAAGCCACCTAACATGGAATACTCGTATGTATATACAGTATAGCATCCGGATTGTTTTTTTTAATAACACCGGCTGTAATAAATTGAGGTTGAAGATGAAAATAAAGATCTGTTAGAAAATATATTTAATCTATTCAGTATTAAGATAAGTGGTTAATTGGAAGCCCTCGAGCGTCTATTATAGGCTTCGTGCTGGAGCTGTCTAAGAACTCGAATCTCTTATAAGATGCATTTGGATAGAAAAGATAATAAATATAAAAATAATGCATTATAATAAATTTTATAAAATTAAAATGTTTATCATTTTAAACTTGAATATTGTTAGGGCTCCTCTTTTTCCCTGTCCAATAGTGACGCAAGGCGGGTTAATGAGGCTGCCGTTATCATGAATAAATGATTAATCAATCAATCATCTGGAATGACTTTAAATAAAGCAAAAAACAAAATTAATAATTTAGTTAGAAGATGTGTTAAACATTAATGTTACAGCATCCATTACAATGATTGATTGGCACTGTTTTCTGTACGTGTGTGTGTACGATCGCTTGCCAGTGTCAATCGAAATTAACTGAGGTCACTGCCTCTTTGTTCATGAACACTTTTGAACTTAAGTGAAATCTAGTAACAGTTTACAAAACAAGAGCTTATAAATTAAATAATTTTTTGTGTACTTTTTTGCAATATATTTCAATTTTATTGTGCAAATATAAGTTTACTTCCGTTTATTGCCACTGTAGAGAGGGGGAAAAACAATTCTCTTTTATTAACTGTAAAAAAATATGGAAGTGTGTAAATTCCCACGAACTTTTCTAATCCGATTAAAACAATTTAATTTAAAAACTGTTTTTAAAACTGCTACAGGCATGAAACGTTTTTAGATGCGTTGGCCGCAAAAAAAAGGTGCTGGTGAGTGTATTTTACCTGAGTGGACACTGAGTGCAAACTCAGTCCAAAGACCATGTACCATGAGTCTAAATAATGTAACGTAGAGACACCAAACCCCTCTTAAAATCAATTTACTGTGGAAATATATAGCTTCCCGAAGTTATAATAAGTTATCTCTGAGCTCTGACTGTAAGGAATTGAAATAGGTCGGCCCGATCTGTTGTAACTCTCCTACGATCACTTCCGGGTCTCTGACCGTAGTTCCCAGTTTGTTCAAAATGTACGATTGCTCGATGAAAAGCAGAAAGTGACCGACCTAAACCGCAGAAAGTGACCCGTTCTGCACATATCGTAAGCTTTATCCTTCCTCCACGAAGAGCATCCTCAATTCAATAAATTATCATTTTTCTCTTAATAAAGTTGAGCAAATAAAATAATTTTACGCTAAAATAAAAAATAAAAAAATCATACTTACTATATCTGGTCCCAGACAAGAAATCCACACTAAATGAATTTCTACTGTTTTCAATTTTTATTCTCAAGA
Organism: Triatoma infestans; assembly: GCA_011037195.1. Taxonomy (NCBI): domain Eukaryota; kingdom Metazoa; phylum Arthropoda; class Insecta; order Hemiptera; family Reduviidae; genus Triatoma; species Triatoma infestans. Next base: position 24,882 of record JAAEAF010014574.1, on the reverse strand, counting down.
AAGTTAGAATTTTTTCTGATTAAAGTAATGCAAATAACTTTTATATTAGTTATAAGCATATAAACACAAACTAGTACAAAGTTCAGAGTTATTATGTTTTTATATTTAAAAATACGCGTCCCACTTTTTTCTGGTTGAGTGTAGTATATGTAGATGTGAATCACTCACAAAACTTTCTCTTACTCCAGTTTTCAAAAGTATAATTTACAAATTTTATAGTTTGTGAACCAAATTTAATGAAATTCGTCGAAAACTGAAAAAACTGTTCAGTAAAAGCGCACTTCCGGTTTACTAATTTTCTTGAAACTTGGAATTTTGGCCTCATCATTTTATTTCTATATAGAAATAAATGGAATGGCGATATATTTTATTCTGGATGATAGAATTGTATAATCAACTATGATAGCACTTTAAAGAAAAACATAACCCCAACCCTCCTTTAAATGAATTTTCTCAGAGAAATATTTTAAATAAAAGTTGTAGATCTTTGTACGTTTAGTTTATATAGGAAGGCTTCTGAATACCCTACAGGCCTCAGGAGCTGTATAGGTTCCTAGGAATAAAAGGGTAATACCGCTGGACTCGAAATTTGGACCTCCGCGTTGCTAATAATGTTAGTAAACATAGAAATATTTAAACTACTTGTGGAAATCGATAAGAGCTAAAGGGATGTTAGAAAGTCATGTTATTTTTTATTATTTTCATCTGAAGTATTGAGAATATACAAAATAAGTATATTTTTTAAAATCTGAAATTGTATGAATAGTATAGGTGATACTACTTAATGTTTATTTTTTTAAAAAATCTCTCTCTCTATATATATATATATAATATGAAAGAGCAATGATCGGCTTGAAGTTGATAAGACAAGGTTAGCGCAGTCGAGAATACCGAGAACGGCCAATCATAGTGAATGATCTATACACGTGCACTTGTGCGCCTGGCACTGGCTGAAACTTCAACAATCCATCTATTTCTGAACTTATCTATTTCCTATAAATATAGCTAAGGAATATTTATTGGATTGGTGTTTAGCATCCTATTAAATTTGTGAAATATTTTCAATGGTATTCTACACTCATTCTATTAATTAATGTTTAAATGTATCAAGCTATAAAATAATTAAAGATTATGTGATATTCTTAATATTAAGCTAATATTTAAAAATGAAATGATATATTTTATTTTCATACGTATTCAAACAGCCAGGATCTGGTTACTATTTTGATTTAAATGAATTAGAAAAATAAATGAAATTGAGAATAATATGGCGAAATGACCACTAATAGATCTCTTTAAGACTTCAAAGGCCTACCGACAGTAAGAACTGATATCCCATCTCTACACACGTCATCGCCCGCTATCTCTGTGTTTGTTATGACTTAATGTTGGTAATTCTGATTTTATTTCACATGAACAATTACAATTTTATCTTAATGGCAATTATAAAAGTGAAATTTTAAATCTAAACAATTTTTAAATTAAATTACTGCTTCTCAAACATCCATTTTCCTGTTTATTTTATTGATGCACTTTTTTAATTAGTATTTCAAATTATATAAACTTAAAAATGAAATGAATCATTAAGTTTTGTTTTGCAATATTTTTGGTACAATTAATTAGAAGGATGGACAAAACTAGGGAAATTTTTATAGATTTAATCAGATAATTTTACTGATATTTGTATTAAAATTATTCATTAAATAACGAAGACAAAGAACTTTATAATTAACAATAGCTTTCTAAATTTTTTAAAGCTGTAGCTTTTTTTTATTTTTATTTTATTTTAAATTCAAAATAATACACAGTATTACATTGATTTTCCTCCCAGTGGAGATAATCCCAGGTAATTTTAATCCAATTTGAGAGGAGGATTAATTATTACTGAGGAAAACTCGAGGTCAGCGGCGTTTTAATCTTTTGAGAAGATTAGCAGGAATGGTGAGTGAGGACAGTCTTTGGATAAAAGGGTTAGAATAGGCAGATATAGAATCATGGGAATTTTTTTTATAAGTTTGATTTTTCTTAGGTCTTTGGGCTAGCATGATTGGAGTAGGCACTGGAAGGCTTGCTTGAATCCTAAACGTCGCATCCATAGGTCCATTGAGGTTTTATGACCCCTGAAGTATTTTGTTTTCATATGAGAATTTAGAACGTCAGTTAAGCCGGTTGGAAATCGTCTATTTAGCTCCTGTCTCTTCAGTCTAGTGTGTTGGTTCCAAGTAAGTAGCTTGTCTGAATTATTGATCGAGATAGCGAACTTAGCCTACCGTTGAGAAGGATAGACGGAAGGCTGTGGTTGATAGTAATGTTTATATTTTTCTATTTGGAGCGGTTGTCTTTGATTTTCAATTTTTTTGAATCAGATATGCAAAGAGTAGATGGGAAGGTATGTCGGCGGTATAGAATATGTATAGGAGAGATGAAAAGATACTTGCTTGGGATACCCCAGCTTGAATTGGAAATGTAGTGGAGTAGGATCTAGTAAGATCGGTTATTTAGAAAGGATTTGAGGGTTAGGTAATAAAAAAAAAGGGGAAGGATACCTTCAGCTTTCACAGCAAGCTAGGAACACGCCTGAGTGATAGCCAGAAACACAGCCGCTCAATTGCGGATAAGATGACATTAGAAAACGCGATGGCATTAGAGTGTAAAATTTAGCTTTAAATTTTTTTATTTAGACCAATTTTATAATAAAAGTTCTTACCAAATTTCAGCCAAATCTGTATATCTATCACGTTTAGATTTTTTTTATATCTGGGCGGTATATTGATAAGAAAGTTTAGAGAGTTGAAATAGAAACAGAGTAGAGAAGAATGAAAATATTATTACGTTCTATTGAGATGAATAAGCTCTTGTGGAAAATATGGAACTTACAGTTCGGAGCACAGTGAAGAAACATTAAGAATCTATATCAGAATCATTAAAACTATAGCAGATATGGCCTATGTTTTAATAAAATAAATATTGAAAAATTGGTGGTAAATTTATAGACTAAGAAATGAAATATTGGCCAGGCATTCAGGAAAAAATAATGTTGCAGATATCAGAATTAAAAATGAAATCAGAATTGAAAATGTTGCAAAAAGAAAATGGACGAGAATTACGAAAGTATGAATTTCAAAAATTTTATCTTTAAATTATAGCCAAAGATAAATGTAAGTAAGATGACGAGTAGTGCAATAAATATGGATCAGAAATATATTACTATTATATAGTACAAATAAAGAGGAAACACTCGGCTGGTGAAAATCATAGATCACATAAAATGTTTAGAATTATGTGGTGCACTAAAAAAGATAACATAGAGACTGCGACAACAGATCGCTAAATACTGTCCCAACGGTGTTGGTGTGAGCAAACATCTGGTTCTCATTTATCTATGAGACACAGAGAGAGAGAGAGAGTGTGTGTACGTCTATCTCCTTCTTCTTACAACCAACCTAGCTACATTTATTTATTTCATTATGTATTTTGTTTGTGTTGAGATGACACACTTGAATTATGTTCTTTAAAGAGATATGTTATGGCCATTAATTTTAACTAATAGTTTTTCAAGTATTTTTGCTATATTATCTTCAATTAAAAAATAAACAGAATTTACTAATGAATAATTTACTTTTTCTTTTCACTTTTTCAAGAAATTACATCACTTTCAATTTAATAATTAATATCAATATGAACTGTTATCTAATTTGTTTAAAAAATAAAAAAAACTGCAATTGTGAACGAAGTGAACTCAAACGCAATTAATCAATAACTCTTATCTAAGTTATCATTGATATTAAACTTGATATAAACCTGATTCTATAAATTCGAAAAAGTGGATAATAGAGTTTATATAAATCCCTCAATGAATTTTAATTAATTTTCTCTATATTTTTACTTTCACTAAGAGTATTGTAATCGTGTCAAAATTTTCGATATTGAGTTTTCACTGAAAATAGTCTTTTTTGAGGTCGCCTGAGTTCGAAAAAGTAGTTTTTAGAAAATGGTCTGCGTGCGAATGTGTGTCAATAGCTCAAAAACATTTTAAAAAATCGCAGAAAGTTCAAACTAGATATTCCGTTTAAATATCACCGTGAGATCGGACAGTAAGTTATCTGTCAAAATTCCACAACCAGAAGTACCACTTTATTGAATATATTCTTCAGTTTTTTGCAATTTTCTTGAAAATTTGGTATATCAACTACTCATACAAAGTTCTACAACTTTTATTTAAAACATTTCTCTGGGAAAATTTATTTAAAGGCACTTTTGAGAAAAAGGTGGAATTTAAGTTTTCTCCTCTAAAGTGCTGGTTTAGTTTAGTTATACAATTCTATCATCTAAATAATAGTAATTAGAATTGAATATGTTGGTCAAATTCCAAATTTGAATGAAAATTGGATGACTTGAATTGCATTTTCGGAGTTTTCTGTCATTTTCTCTAAAACGGTTTTCTTTAAATTAAATATATGATGAACTACACACATACATTAGCTATAATTTTTATGTGAAACATTGTTCTGGGGGGGGGCTTTTGAGGGAGCGGTGGGGTTATGTTTTCCTCTAAATTGCTACCTTTAGTTTATTTTACAATTCTACCATCTAAACAAAATTAATTAGAAATAATTATACTGCCAATTATTATTATTATTCATCTGTAAGGAGAGACCAAACCGCATTCTATCCAAAGTTCTTGACTTAGACTAGCAAACTTCCGAGTTTAAAAAAAAAAGAAATGAGTAAACCGGAAGTGCGTTTTTACTGAATAGTTTTTCAGTTTTCGCGATTTTATCCATAAAAAATCAACCGACGGATTACATTAAATTTGGTATATTAACTACAAAATTTGTCAATTGCAATTTTGTAAACTGCAGTAAGAAAATGTTGTGTAAGTGTCTTACACCAGATTTTTTTTTTTTTTAACTTTAACTAGACAACAAAAGTAAACAAGTTGAAAGTAGTTACTTTCCTAGAGTCTAGTGAGGAATATTATAATAACACTATTAAAAAACAGTCTTAACTTTCTAAAGTGGATTTTAGTTAATTAATGAACAGTTATACAGGATGATCAGAGTTATATGCTCCACCCACTTTTTTTTTAAACGGCGGGAAATTTCGAAAAAATGGAAAACACATATTTAATCATTTTTAGTCTAGTTTATTTTCAGTGATTGATCCATTTTTTTATACCCCATAATCCCGAGATACAGCATCCAACTTTTTTTTTTCAAATGGAACATTATATTTTTTTTTGCATATTTTTATAGTAATTGAGCCTCTAAAAAAAAAAAAAAAAAATTAAAATCGGTTAGGTTTTTCAAAAGTTATGGCAATTTAAAATATGAAAAACAAATTTCAGTTTATGTCAAAATTACCTTATTTTTTCTTTAAGAAGCTCTTCAAACTGGGCACCATCAACGGATAGGCAAGCCAAAGCTCTGGACTCCCACGTTCTGTTTGTAGCAGCACTTAGGTGGCAAAGTCAAGATCTAGGCAGGCTAGAGTTATTCGACGTTCCAGATCTTCGACTGAAGCCACGGGATTAAGGTTACTGTACACTTTATTTTTTAGATATCCCCACAAAAAATAGTCCATTGGGGTTAAGTCCGGAGATCGAGGTGGCCATTGGATGGGACCATGAGTTCCTAACCACTTTTCGTGGAAATTTCTGTCCAGATAACGTCGAACAACTCTTGAATTATGTGCCGGGCAACCATCTGTTGAAAATACATATCTAGCCGACGTTTTAGAGGAACATCTTCAAGCAGAACTGGCAAAATGTCTTTTATAAAAGTTAGATAACTTTCACCAGTTAAGTTCCCTCTGTAGAAGTATGGGCCGATTAGTTGGTTTCCTAAAACTCCACACCAAACGTTTGTAGAAAAAACAACCTGATGGCGTGTGGCGAAGGTAACTTGTGGATTTTCTTCTGCCCATATTCTAAAGTTCCAACGATTAAGAAGGCCATTCTTGGTAAACTTTGATTCATCAGTCCATAAAATTGTGCATTTTTTTGTGGGGATATCTAAAAAATAAAGTGTACAGTAACCTTAATCCCGTGGCTTCAGTCGAAGATATGGAACGTCGAATAACTCTAGCCTGCCTAGATGTTGACTTTGCCACCTAAGTGCTCCTACAAACAGAGCGTGGGAGTGCAGAGCTTTGGCTTGCCTATCCGTTGATGGTGCCCAGTTTGAAGAGCTTCTTTAAAGAAAAAATAAGGTAATTTTGACATTAAACTGAAATTTGTTTTTCATATTTTAAATTGCCATAACTTTTGAAAAACCTAACCCTTTTAATTACTATAAAAATATGCAAAAAAAATATAATGCTCCATTTGAAAAAAAAAAGTTGGATGCTGTATCTCGGGATATTGGGGTATAAAAAAATGGTTCAATCACTGAAAATAAACTAGACTAAAAATGATTAAATACGTGTTTTCTATTTTTTCGAAATTTCCCGCTGTTTAAAAAAAAAGTGGGTGGAGCATATAACTCTGGTCACCCTATATATATATATATCTGAATTTTTAATGTTAAGGGGGAAAAAAATGAGAACTTCGGTTGGAATGTTATTTCATTTATTTCGGTGAAACTTCTAGAAGTTTGCTAGAAGAAATAAATTGTGAAAACTTATCCAGAGGGAAGAAGATGGAATTTAATAAAGGAAATACAAGTAAGTTGCCAGTCTCTAAAAAAGCATAATTAAAACTGAATTTGAAAAAAGATCTTTTTATTCTAGAGAGAAAAATAGGCTAAATAACCAATGAAATAAAAGCTTTAAGTTTTGTAGAAAATATCAAAATAAAATGTTATTTTTTCTTATTATACGACTTATAATTCTGACACATTTCTTTCAAACTTTTCTAGCAAAAATTTGCAGGTGTTAGTAATCTTGTTTTTGATGTGCTGGGGGGAGGGGGGATCCTAAGAAAATATCATTAATTAAATATATTTTCCATTCCTTCTAGATTACTTAAAAAAAATAAAAAAAATGGCATTTTGGCATTCGAGAATTTTATTGATTATATTACTCTACACAGAGCCATTAAATATTTCAATCCATGGAATAACAGGTATTTTATAAAATAAAATAAAATAAAATAATTAAGCAATTTTATCTCAACGAACAATTAAGCAAAAAAATTATTACAGTTTTTTGGTAATTTGTACAGAAGGCAACTGTAAAAGTGTAGTTATATATATATATATATCAGCGAGCAAGCTGATTCATTAGTCACGCTTCATGAACTAAATGGGTCATTAAAGAATGAAAAATTTAACTGCATTTGGACTTGGACATTTATGAATTCAAAAGTGACCAATCTCATATTTCATGTTTATAAACTGCTTCCCATTTCATTGTATTAATATGTGAAAGAAAAAAAAAAAAACTCTTAATTTATAAATGTAAAATAATTTTGTGCATATTTTAAAACGTAATTTTATGTTAAACACATATCTTCACTTCAGAAATATTTTCCATAATAGCCTGCTTCATTTTGTGGTCATTGACCGGTTTCGGGCGAAAGCCAATCATCAAGAATGTTTTTTATCAAAACAGTGTGATGATAATATAGACTTGCACAGAGCAAATTTAGTTGATACACTTAATAGATGAGTGTATCAAACTAAATTTGCTCTGCGCAAGTTTATGTTATCACACTGTTTTGACAAAAACATTCTGATGATAGGCGTACGCCTGAAACCGGTCGTTGACCACGAAAAAAAGCAGAAATAATATCTCTGATGTTTTCCAGCTCTGCACGCCCAACCACAACCATAATAACAAAAATCTGAAAAATGAATGGGTTTTCCACTTTTTTGTAATATTCTCAAAAATAGCTCCCATCATTTTCTCTAAAGAACCTATACATATTAAGATCTGCAAACTTTTATTTGACATATTTCTTTGGGAAAATTCAATTAAGGAGGTTTATCGGGCACTAGTGGAATTATGGTTTCCTTTAAAGTTTAATATACAATTCCTTCATCTAAATAATATTAATTATTAGAATTAAACTTTTTGCCAAAATCCTGGAATTTGAAAAAAAAAACTCGGTTGACCGGAAGTTCGTATTTATTGAAAAGTTTTTTTTTTTTTCTTTTTACTGCGATTTTTTTTTTACATAAAAACACCAATGGATTTCATTAATATGTGAGAGTAAGTGAAAGTACAAATATTTAGCCAAAGTGAAATATAAAGGATTTTCTATCAGTTCAAATTTTTTACATCAGTATTTTTGGTTAATCATAAACAAAATAAATGAAGAAGTAAATTAGCCACTTCGATAGTATTATTATTATTTGTCTGTGGGGAAGGAAACCCTACGCTATCCAAAGCCTCACTGGGCCCGTATAGCTACCCCAAGAAACACAACAACAAACCGGGTCTAGAACAAAAATCCAGACCCGGATCTAATCCATCTAAGATTCCCCGTCAGTCCGCATAAATCGGACAATAACCTTAAGCGGAAATAGCCTAAGCTCTTCCACAGACATCCTATCCGACCAAAAGTCCTGAACCTAATTTCCTCACAACCCAGGCAATCAGTCATAAGATGGATGGGTGTTACCTCTTCTGTCTCAGACTATACAAAACGGATCCGGCATGAGCCCCATTATGTAGAAATGTCTCCCTAAGCCACAGTGTCCAGTAAGAGATCCAACCAGATGCCTGAGAGCGCTCCGTGAAAAACTCAGCAATGTCTCACTAATGGCCTTGTCCGGATCCCCGATGAGCATTTTGGACTGTCGAAAACCAACTGAGCTCACCCATAAGGATGAATGCTGTGAAGCTGTCCATGTCTGGGAGCCTGACAGACATGTGCCAGAAGACACGCCAACAACAGGCTCGGGGCCAATGAAAGGAAGAAGAGGTGCCTAATTTGGCCAAACCTATCCACCTCCTCATTCCTAAAAATTCCGATGTGACCTGGCACCCAGACCAGAAGCACAACCTTCACACTTCGATAGTAATCTATAGTGAATATAAGTCTACCTACATGAACTAAACCTTTCACTACTGGTACCTCTAACACTACACACACAGCGGCCTGCACAGATAATTGATGTGTACAATTACTTGGGTTTAGCCACTTGGACTTTGTCTAGCCCGCCTAGACTAAAACCCGTAAAAAACTAAACCCATATCTTTCTATTTTTAACCACAACATTTTATGTTTTAGGGTTCCAGTAGATTCCGACTTTTTTTTTATTTGATTCAGTATACATATCTGCAGATCGTTTCGCTTGCCTTGGACTTCCTTCAAATGGCTTTTTATCACAAGGAGGAGGTCCCCGTAAACTCTTTTGACTCCTCCATTAGTATTTTTTCTTGACTTTTTTTTTGTTTATTTCTAGCGGAAAAATATTTCCTCGTCTGATACCCATAAATATCTTAGCTTTTTTTGTATTTCAAAACTCTTATAAGTTTTATACAAACTATTTTATTTCAGATCAATTTAAACTTGTATTAACTGTTTGGTAAAAAAATTATTTTACAACGAATAAAAAGGCATCAGAATTTACAGTAACCAATTTACAAAAACTGTACAAAATAATACAAGATTTTCATTTAGTGATAATAATTTCTTTTATGGTTAGTTAGACTGACGACCTTAATGCTGTTGTGCCAAAACTGGGCCATCTTCACTTGTGATGAGTTATGTATAGTTTTCATTAGAGCTGAATCCCTCCCAGACAATCTCCCTCCTAGGATTGTATTTTCAACAGGAAAATGATATGAAACCTATAATTTTAACATTAATACCACAATTAGGCAAGAATTTAGCAAAACAATCGGAAATAATTCGAGTGCTTTTTTGTTTGAATCACCGAAAGATGTAATATTTTTATCAAAAGCCATTATTACTTCATCCAATTATATGTAAACAAAACGTAAAAAAATGACACTATCGCTTCTGTTTTCGAACATGGGCAATGGAAAAATGAACGTTACAATGTTAGCAAATCACTTTTATTTTATCAAATTATAGGTCAAAATTTGACAGAGTGTGCAGTCGTCATTTTCATTTTGTTAGATCGCGATTGATTATAATTATTGCGATGTTTTCAAAAACAGGACAAACCTGAAATATTTAGTAAACCGACGGGGACGCTCGGTACTAAATAAAAATATGGGGAAATAAAAATATAGGTTGAAAACCTACTTACAGTCTGTGATTTTTATTTAACATAATGTTTCCGGTTTAAGAAACCATTTTCAGTCTAAATTAAAAAAGTCAGGCTATTTACAGTCTAGAATTTGTTATAAATGTTTTTATTTTTATAAATTTTAATTTTATATTTTACCTATCTGCATGGTGTTACGTAACAATTCTTAATCCTCTTAAGAACAGATAAGTTGAAGAATTTATTAAATAGTTATATCATATTAAGAATAGACACCCAGAAACGTAAACTTAAACTTGATTATAAATTTTAACCATTATTCAGAAATCCTGGATTTGTAAAAAAAAGATTCAAACCATAATAGAAATTGTTATCACTAATTGCGAACCTTGAGTTTGTCAGATTACTTCTTATAACATCAATAATTTTCTTTTTTATTACACGCACACCGTATGTGCCGTTCCCGAGCTCTCGCTCATAACAGCCCAATGATTATACTTCATCCCCAATGATCCCGAAACAAGAATGATTCCCAAGCAAGAATATATGAGGGAAGGGCACAACAAGGAATCTTTCATAAATTATAATGAATTTATGCCACCGTAGCTAAACAAGCTAACAAACCGCTTCGCATTCATACTTATTCACACAATAAATACAATCATACTTCACGCATGCAGACAAAATTCCTATCCTAATTGATCTCTCAGTACTCGATATTCCTGAGAGGCCCGCTAAAAACTCGATAACTACCCAATCTAAGTCATTCATTCCACAATCATACAATAAATTACTAATATCCCACACTTACGCTCCGCCTACGCTCGAAAATCTCCCCAAAGTGTACCACGTCTTCTGCAAACTTTTTAAAGGCAACGTATACACAGAGATTTTCCAGCAACAAGGTTAGTGTATCATTATCAATGCGAACATGATAGCCTATAGCACTCCATAATTTTGCCCGGGGGATCCTCATAACGAATGCATTAAAAAATAATATGTTCGGCGGTCTCCAATTCACCGCAACGACAGCAATCATCACTTACCAAACCCAACTCATACCACTTTCCCTTAATTTGCCCATGGCCTGTCACTAGCCTGGAGACCGTGTAAGAAAAATCTGTGGGGACTATTCTTCTACCCATTGTCGGATCTGGCAAAAACCTGTAGGTGGTCCTCCCCTTTTGAGAGTAAGACCTGCGAGATTTCCATTGCAGTAACAGATCCTGATCCAGTTGTTTCTTTTCTTCATTCAGGAGCCAGATTCTGAAATCATTTCCAATTTCTCCTTCTGGTAAGGGTTATAACGAATGTCCACCCTAACTCACTGTTTTCCCTCTTCTTAAAAAGTATAATAGGGCCGATCAAATATAAAATACAAAATAATGTTTATTTCTTTGCCTTTTGAGCTTGATTTACAATAGACTTGAAAATCACAAATAAGTGAGGAGGTTTGGCCTAGCCTAGCTCAATGATAACGCTTTCGCCTATGGTGCGAGCAATCCGGATTCAATTTCCCGTGGATGGTGGCATTCAATTCATGTCGGCGACTACCAAAGTTCGTCTGCAATGCTAAAAGAAAAACTGATGAAGCGTTGGTGAAACGCTGGTACACGTGTTCAAGATCCGGTTCAACTGCATTATGATGAACGCCTCTTAGTGGGGAGATTTAAGACTAATGGGCGATCCTAACACTTGCTTCAGGATCGTGAAGTGGTTTAATACAAGAAGTTGGCTTCAAGAAATTGATAGAAAGGTCCGCAACAAAATGACAGAGGCAAGGATACACCATCCAACGTTATCTGTGACAAGCCTTTATTTGCCAAAAAGGTGTGCTAAGGTCCGTAGCCAGCTGAGTGTCGAAGAGATGTGTAAGAAGCAGTAAATTTTGCTGTGACATTACTGTGGAGTGGCTTGACCGGGAAATATTTATACCGAAATAAAAGAAGCAAAACCAGGTAATAGCGCCCTGAGCATACTGACGACACATTCTGAAAGAATTAGAGGTGTATTATAAATGCTGTTTGTGGGCAAAGACTTTTGAGTCAGAAATTATTTGAGAAAGGTTCCAATTAAAATGAATTTTATGAATCGATTACTATTCATAAGGTGGCACATAATCGTCCCGACATCCTATAATTGACCATACTGAACACCTATATCAAATTTTGAAAATGTTTAGTAATCTGTGCGAGAAATTAAAAAATTTCAAGAGTTGTTAGAGGAGTTTAAGGCATTGTATATTAAAGCAATAATGATATCAACCAATGATGGCCTTGGTTCTTCTTCGTAAGTACTGGGAGCGAAACATTTGGGTCTGGATCAGCGAACATGAAGCACTTTTTAGAAATTAATCCAATAAGTCTTGACTTTTGTCAGGAGAGGCGAATAAAATAATAATACCTGCAGCTGTCGAGATTGAAATAATAATAATAACGCAAAACACGATTCAAATCCATATAATATACCAGAATAATATTAATAAAGCCGCTTAATTTAGTGGAAATGAAACATTTGTTAACAATCTGGAATTAATAATCAACGTCACTGTTATTTATGCTGTTTTGATTTATGCTTTTCTTGTTTGTTTTTCAATCGTCTAACCGTCTAAATAAACATTATAAAGTTTCAAACTCATATTTTCTCCACCATTCAACTTTCTCTAAATATGTTGATTTATTTCCATTTCTTCCTTCGCATAAAACTTGGTGAAATTCTTTCCCTCTATCTTCCAGTCTCTTTCTTCTTATGTTCATATATATCATGAATAATTGAAGGGCTATAACCATAATGTTCCACATAAATAAGCCGGAAAAATTGATTACCTTAGTCCTGGATCAGAATGAACCTGGTCGTATCCTTAGGTTTATTTCTTGCTAAGGAGATTTTTTTCGTTTTTGTTTGATCACTTTGTTAGAGTTGTCTTCCTTTTCAACTCTAAAGAAGAAATAGTCTATCTTGATTTTTCTTTACTACGTAGATCGCTAGGTTGACTAAACTAATTTTTACATAATCATAGCAAGATTCTTTTACTCAGGATAAAGCCGTACCTTTGTAGGTTAACTTAACAGTCTTACGCACTTCCCAATACCGCAATGTTCATTTGATGGCCTACTTTCTTGCCTTAACACAATTTCATCATAAGGGTGGATCTATTTTTAACGAACATATCTCCATGAAGCTATACCCACTTTCCTAGAATCTGGCAAAACTATTTCACCGTTCCAGACAGCTATTTGTGTTTCTACTTATTCGCAATTGCCCAATATACTAATAGATAATCATTATCCGTCACCTTGTATCCGCCCAATAGCTGATAATTGCCCTGAAAAGTGTTAAGATAATTATACGAAACATCTCATTTTTATTGTTAATTTTTATTGTTAGTTTTATCTTATTTTATTATTGGCACTTTCTGGACCATAATTTCTTAAAAACCTGTGCCTTAGAGTTGGAAAGTTTCTATATAAAATATCCGTTCCCTTAAGAAAATAAAACTTATTGTATTTCGTGTTCCTTAGATAAAAATTAAGTACTGCTTTCACCACTTGTTGCGTCCAAATATTACAATACAAATCTGAGATGCCCTGGAAGCTTGTCATCATATAATCTGTGTCCCTCATGAGCACTTCACTAGTCTTATTATTTCTGGGGGGGGGGGTTACTATTTCTTCAAAAACGCATGTCGTTCACTCCACATCCAAATTAGATCTGTGGGGAGGGGGGCGTTGGCTACCAAGCCCACGACACCGAATTCGTCACCCAGCTCACACCACTATTACTATTCAGCAGCTACAGACAGCCTACACCCCCACCCCAATAAAAACGTATATAAGGAGCTGCACCAGCCAGCCGTGAGCGAGTTCGACAAGGACAGCCGGTCCTAGTGCGCTGACAATCCTACATACTTGGGAAGAACTAAGTATAAGCTAAACTTTCACTCTCCCTCAAGAGGACGTTTTCAACCTTGGGAGGAACTATGGTTGCTCTCATCATCAAGAGGATCACCACCAGTCTTTATCAAGACTAATCTTTATTTAATCAATATACATTGTTTAAACAAACCTCTAAGTGTTTTTTTCTTTAACTAGGAACCCAATCCAGTTTACGCCTGAGATGCTCCAACAGTCGGTAGGCGGGATCATTCAAGGCTCAAAGAGACCGCAGAGAGGAACAATGATGGGATGCACAGCCCGCTTTGGAGGAAACCTATCAGAGGATGTAGCAGTATTTCTCGCGGCTGTAACCACCTACAAAGAAGCAGCCCTGGTAAGCGATGAAAATGCTTTAAATAACATTCCGACGTTGTTGACAGGTCTAGCAGGGACATGCTGGCTAGGTGTAAAGGAATATATTTCTTCATGGAGCGAAGCACTGAAGGAGCTAAGGAAAGCTTTTGGTCCGAGAAAGGTAAATGACCAACTGTACTTAGACTTATTTGGCTCACACCAGGACAGCAAGACGAAGGCAGACTTCTTCATCTGCGCCAAGAGGGCCATTCTTGCGCAGCTAAATCCACCACTACAAGTTCATGTGCAACTAGACATGGTGTATGCTGTACTACTCCCACGACTGCAGGTAGAACCAGAGAAGGACCAGCCAATACGGAGACTTCGATGAAGGAGACCACCACCCAAGATGTGGGCCAGCCTCCGTAAACTGCGGAGGATGTAACAACCTAATACACCAGCCAGACAAGCAAAGCCGGTCGCTACCGACACCGAATTCGCCACCCAGCTATTCAGCAAATAGAGACAACCTACACCCCCACCCTAGTAAAAACATATATAAGGAGCTGCACCAGCCAGCTGATTGGAGTTCGACAAGAACCGCCGGTCCTATGCGCTAGCAATCCTACATACTTGGGAAGAACTAAGTATAAGCTAAACTCACGCTCTCCCTCAAGAGGACGTTTTCAACTTCGGGAAGAACTAAGGTTGCTCTATCCTCAAGAGGATCATCACTAGTCCTTATCAAGACTAATCTTTATTTAATCAATATAAATTGTTTAAACAAACTCCTGTTTTTTTCTTTAACTAGGAACCCATCTTAGCCACACTCTAAACACATAACTACTACAGCTTAGTTTCTGCTCAACTGAGTTGTTATAATGGCAAATTTCCAAATTAATTAATTGTTATTATAAAATAGAAATATATTCTTTAAAAAAACTTCGTTAAAAGATTCACAAAATTTTGATTTACAGAATTTATATCAAAAAGTAAACGTGAATTGTAGACAATAAGATGAAAAAAAGTTACAAAATGTAAAGTAAATAAAGAAAATGGGATGTTTTAATAATTGTAATTAATTATAAAAGGGAAAAAAGGCTTCCCTTGGACTGTTCATATTAAAAGTTGGGCTAAAATATCCGAATCAGTAATATAGGTTCAATGACCAGGTCAAAAGAGGACAAACGGATCAGTAGCTCTATAAATGAACTACCACCCCAACTGTAATCTGTATATGAAATCTGTTCAACCTGAAAGTGTAAAATATGATAAATAAATACAATTTTCATTCAATTTTTTTACATTTTTCCATCTGTTTGTTTAGAAAAAAAAAGTTCGGATTTTTTTCATTTTTTACAAAGGTAAAAAATAAGGTAAAACAATATAAAACATAAAAACAGCTAAGTAAATGGATTTATTGTGAGATTAAATGTAATTAATAATGTAGAGAACAATATTTCATTTTGTTTTCGGGCTTCAATTTCCGATCACGAAAGTTTAAAGTTTATTTACAGTTTTTAGGTCAACTAATTTAGTTTTAATTACTTAGTCATTCTCTACTTCCACCAACGCCCTACATTTTATCGATTTTATGCGTTTATTTACTTAACACATAAAATTATTATTAACTTCAGGAAAACTGAAACTTGTGTATTACATTATAATAGAATTATTTTTAAGTGCCTCATCTACAAATATATTTCTGGCCTTTAAAAAAAAAAAAAACAATAAATTTGCTTGAGCATTTTTCGAAGGATTTTTGACTACAAAGACTGGATACGTTGAAGAGTTTATTACAATGGATAGTCGATCTATTTGATTACAATTTGTCCATGTGTTGTTATGTTGGCCCCTAGGACAGCAAAATCAGGATTTCTGGGTCTCAGTAAAAGGGTTTTAAAGGTCTTTTGGCAGTTATGTTCAGTATTGAGCATCAAGGGGCTAGGTGATTATTTAGTCAGGACTTAATCAGTGATTCCCGTGAGGGAAAGATGGGTGTAGACGCAGCATCGTGAGAAAAACTGGGAAGCTACAGTTGTTAGCGCACCTAGGTAACAAAGTTGGTCAGAACTAAACGGCGAGGGTACACGGCGGCATGCTTACTACACGCCCCTTATACAAATCGACGTCTGGCGAGCCATGGCCTTTTACGGGCTGTTGCGCCATAGTTTTTGTTTTTTTTTATTAGTAAATGCTCATTTAACAAACTACAACTGCATTAACAAGCTCGTATTATGAGATAAGAATGCGGTATCAAATCGCATTCTAGGTTGAATGTTGTTTCGATGCTGTCACATTATCTAATTTTTTTAAGGCGAAAAAGAGAGATTCGAGAATGCTCCGGAAACTTTAGATTAGATTTAAAAAAGTTGTAGCATAAGCTTTATTCCACCGCGATCCAAACAAGGAGATCTATTGTAGATCCTCAATAGTCAAAGCACATCTTCCAGCTTTGATCTTTTGACTAGACTTGCAGAAAGCGGTTCTGTCATAAATTTCGTGGCTTGGGGATCTTGCTCCCAACTTAGAAACTTTATCTTTTTGTGTAACAGGGTTTCTTCCTCAACTTTACAGAATCGGCACCTCAGGTCCTCTGTTAGAAGTAGCTCCTGCATTTACCTATTTAGCCTGAATGCCCCGTCAGTAGACCTACAATTAACATTTATAACGTTTAGGCTAAGGTTAAGTAGGTTGTAGTAAACTTAGATCTCCACTACAGATGCTGGTCTTCCATCCAGCCTCAGATGTACGCCCCAATCAGGCTTCTGGGTAGTCCGCAGAAAGATTCGGTACCTTTGGAAAATGTCCTTCACGCCATCCCTCGCCAGCGTACGAGCCTTTTCGTTGCCCAGAATTTCGGCATGTCTCGGCATCCAAGCGAGATTAGCTTATTTCAGTTAGGGCAGTTAGGATTGTCGCGAAACTATTTCATATGAAGAAAGTGCCTTCAAAGCACCTAATCTATGCCTTAAAATCCCCTTAGCCCAGAACTGTAATGTCACCACCTTTGTTTGGAAGAATGTGGAGTACTTGCCAATTCTGATGTATTTTCAACCGAATTGTATATATTTTTACTATCTAGGCAAAGGTAATAAGTATTGGCATTATAAAGGAACAAAATAAGAGGCTTCTATACAACAGACCATACTGCGCAATTATATTTTCGTTCTGAACAACAGCATACACACACACATACGTACATATATACAGATACAGTTATTGCAAAAGACCAATTTTTTCGTACATAAGCAGCCCAAAATAAGTATTTTCGGTTAAAAATCAATTTCGACAATTGAACGCGTTAACAATACTCACGGTTATAAAGTGAGAAAGTAAAAAAAAAAAAATGATAAAATTTGAATATTGAAAATAATGGATATACTATATTATATAGAATAATATATATTTTTAGCGGAAATAATTCACATTACAACGATTAAACTCTTTTTTATTTAAATCAAATGAATTTAATTTAAATAAAACAAATTATATTGATAGTTCACAAAAAATAAAAACTATTAATAATTTCTTGGCAATATAATTAGATAAATAATTAATATACTAATATGACAATAACAAAATATATTACCCAAAAATAGAGGCCACATAATAACGACGCCATTCATAATGAAGAGAAATAGCCGAAATCTTATCAAAAGGGGCAAGGTCATTGACCTCGAGACTAGGTGTGAATAAAACATAACAGAGGCACTTCCTCAGATATTCCCTCCCTACCACCCCAAATCATAACAAATCTTATCTATAACTAATAATTTACTGATATTATTTTGTTAAATTTGTTTTTTTTTTCTTTTTTTTGTTTTTTTTTAACACAAGCAGGTATTCATATTGTAACCTTCAATTTCTTATAATAAAAATGCATTATTATTTAATTATGACTGATGATGTAGTTATGAGTGGCATCAAATAAATGACCTACGCTCACACGCAAATTATATTTCCATATTATTAAAAATTATTGAAGGACATTAAAATCGAACCTGCCTTTGTTTAAATAGTTCGTCTTGTTTTACGTCTGGCATATATATATATATATATATATATAATTAAATGAGAGAGTAAAGGATCCCCCACACCGACGCGAAACATTCGCTGCCGCGGCGGACACGGAACCGCAGCGGAACAATAGTCATGGCGGTCTATGCATGTATTCACACTGGGTGAGGCGGATTCCGCAACTATGGCGGCAGTACAGCGTCGTTCCGCTCCAACGCTGCATGCAGAGTTTTTTACGCTGCCGCTATTGTTCCGCCACTTGGAATTGTTAAAAAAATGGTGTTTTCCATTTACGAAGTTCTAATTACGTGTTCTATTACGAAGTTCATTAATTTCAAGAATCCATTTCCTTTTCTTTTTACTTCTGAAATAAAAAAGTGGTATTATTATTATTATTATTATAAAAATGTCTATATATCCACTTATCTGTTTTTTACATTTTCAGCAAGTGCCAATAATAACAGAGCTTCTTCTTCATCAGAATCAGACGAAGACATTGTAATACGTTAACGATAAATATTATTAAAAAATAAATTTTGGTAGAATGTCCAAACACTCACTAAGGAAACAATATGGAAAGAAACAATATTCGCTACCGCGTCGGTGTGGGCAAACTTGTTTCGCTGCCGCGACACCAGGAAATTTTCCGCCGCGGAAAGTTCGCATCCGCCGCGACAGCGAAAGTTTCGCGTTGGTGTGGGGAATCCTTTAAATGTCAGAAATGTCGAAAAATAAACTTTTTTTTAAAGTTGAAAAGTTTTCATCTTTAGCATCATTTTATTTGTATCATTAACAATGGCTAAATTTAACCATACATTTATTAAATACATATTATTTTGTTTACAAAAATATTTTATTAGAAATAAAAGATAATACAATCTGTTGCCATATTAATTTCCAAAAGCAGCAGTATGTTCAAACTTTATACAGATCTCCCACAAATCTTTCAGCAATAAGCATAAGAAAAAAATTATTTTTAAATATTAGTTTCATGGAACCAGACTGCAAACAAAGTTGACTGCAACTTAAGATATATAAAATGCTAAAATACTACTTGATAGACTTTCAAAACTGACCTCCAAGAAACAAGAAAAAGTTATACACTGCTCTTTTTGCTACAATTTGGACAAATTACGGTACTGCTAAAACAATCCAACAACCTTAACCAACTTCAAAGCCTACAATCTGATCGTAAAGCGTTCTTACTGATCGTAAGAACAGTAGTTAATGCTCGCTTCTATGTCACTTGCCACACAATCCACTCCAACCTAAACATTTTATTCATTTTAATTTCGCCATTCAAAATTCCATTCCAAACTAAATATTGTTACCATAATCCTCTGATCCATTTATATATATTGTTAACTGTAGGTTGTAATAGTTGCAAAATAAATAAATTAAAAAAATTAAAAAAAGTAATAGTTTAAGAACCGCTACACGTAATACCACTAGAGAAAGAAAACTATTTTTTCAAGTTTTTTTTAAGTACATTTCTAATATTTTCTAAGTTTCAGTAAATTCCAAATCTTTAAGATTTATGGAAAGTTTAAAAATTAGTCACATGTGTTTGTCACAGCATTTGTTTTTTGTTTTAAGCTTTTATTCCGCTGATGATTTGCCAGAATAAGCTTTCAAATTGATACCATAGGTAAACTTTGTTCATTTAATACTACAGTACTGTATATTTAGCGTAAAATTTAGCTCATTTAATATTTATATAAAAATAGATGTAAAAACACTATAGAAATGTAGTTACGTTAATATGGAAAGTACTATTAGATAATTAAAATATACAAAAAGTTTCCAACCAGATTCAATTTGTTATCAGACAGACTAACATGATAAGGACAACAGGTGATTTTACATAGATAATAATCGTTTTGTTCAAGTATCGATTTATTTATTTTTTTTTTTTTTCCAAAGAACAAATTGTTTTTATAAAAACCAAAAATTTAGCAATTTTATTTTAATTAACTTGACCCAAAATTGTAAGAGGAAGTATTGTAATCGTGTCAAATTTTCGATATCGACTTTTCACCAGAAATAACCGTTTTGAGGTCCCCTTAGTCCAAAAAACTGGTTTTTAGAAAATAACTCTGTGTATGTGTGTACGTATGTATGTGAACCGCATACTTCAAAAATGAAAAATCGTAGAAAGATCAAACTTGATATTCCGTTTAGATATCACCGTGAGATCGTACAGTAGGTCAGCGGTCAAAAATTTCTCAACCAAAAGGAGCACTTTACTTAAGGGTTTTTTTTTACTTCCTTGCAATTTTTTCAAAAATGGCTACAATGATATTCTTCAAACTTGGTATATCAACTATAAATACAAAGATCTACAACTTTTATTTAAAAAATTTGTTTGGAAAAATTCACTTAAGAACACTTTTTGGTGGAGAGGGGAGGTTAGATTTTCCGCAGAAGTGCCATTTCAGTTTACTATACAATTCTTTCAGCTAAATAATATTAATTACAATTCAATGTGTTGTTGAAATTCCGAGTTTGAAAAAAATCTGATGACCGGAAGTGCGTTTTCACTTAAATGTATTTTTCAGTTTTCTAGTATTTTCTCAAAAATGACTCCAACGATTTTCGTCAAACTTGTTATATCAATTATACATACAAATACATACAACTTTTATTTAAAACATTTCTCTGGAAAAATTCATTTAAGGGCATTTTTGGCGGAGGGATGGGGTTATGTTTTTCTCTAAAGTGCTATCGTAGTTGATTATACAATTCTTCTATCCAAATAAAATTAATTACAAATAAATAGATTCCGAGTTTCAAGAAAATTGGTCAACCGGAAGTGCGCTTTTACTGAACATTTTTTTTTTTCAGTTTTCGACGAACTCCAACGAATTTCATCAAATTTGGTATACAAACTATACAATTTGACAATTACAATTTTGAAAAATGGAGCAAGAGAAAGTTGTGTGTGTTTTTTTTTTGTTTTTTTGAAGGCTTGTCAACACCTAAGATCATTGGCACTTGAAGCCTCGCTAATCCACTAAGCCAAATTCTTGCCACAGTATTATTATTATTATTATTATTATTATTATTATTATTTTATTATTATTATTTATAATTATGTTCCCTTTTTAATGTTCTAAGTATTACAAGGATTAAACTTGTGTAACTTTACGTCAAACTTTCAAATAAGTTAGTACTGGTGTTATAACTCAAACTGAAAATGAATATAGTCATTAGAAAGCTGAAATATTTCAATAAAGCTGAAAGAAATACAATAGAAGGCTTACTACATTTCGTAAGTAATCAGTTTACTGTAAACAATTCTATAGAGACTTCAATTTCCTTTCTATCTTTCTTTAGGCAATTCGTGCGAGGAACTGGGTCCCCCTCCGGGCGTTTCATAACAAAACTTACTCAGAAAAATAACTAAAAGCGTTTTCAGACGAGACCAACTTTTTTAAATCCTGTGTTCAATTCTGAATTTTGATTTTGATTATAGGAGGGATTAGAATCTTCAATTATTAAGTGCCGTATATATGATGTTTTGATTGTGAAAGTATTCGCATTATAATATGGCTATTAATCATATAATTGTTAGTTAATTATTAACGTGTTTTACATATCTATATAAGTTTTTAACTTACAATAGATGCATATTTTATAGATAAAAATTTATATGTTAGTGGCGTTTAACTCAAGCAAACAAAACAAACAAAATTAATATTATGAAGATTAAACTTGGTGTATTTAACCTAGCCAATAATTGTTTATTATTATAATGATATGGAACATCTTTTTTGTTATTTTCTGGTCGCTGATTTGTTAACTCAAAATTCATCAATATCAATACCAAATCCAAATCGACCAACTATAGCAACTAGATTAGAAAACGAATGCCGGTTAATAACATATTTTCGAATAAATGAAACATCCCAAATTCGGACATAACTTACAGTATCTCCTCCAAATAAAATCACTTTCCATCCCATCTCATTACTATCGTCGGTATCCATAGCAACTTCTTTGATACACATAGCGGCTAAAACTTGTAAACAAGTACTAGTCTGAATAACTTTCACTTTCGTCTAAGAAATTCTTCATCACGAGATGGAAAGTGGTTACTAATACGTAATTACCGCAATATTATTTTTATTATGATTTCATAATATTTTTATTAAGATCCATTCAATGTATTGATAGAATTTCAATTTTTGAAGAAATGTATAACTTTAAGGCTAAATACTAGATATTTTACGCCTGGCGTTACAGCGTATAGAGTGATCTACTTTAATTAGGGTAACTGTATCATTTTAACTGACACATTTCTGTTTTCAATTCCGATAAAGATAAGATTTCCATAAAAATTAAAAACTTTTGAAAAGTACAAAGTTAATTAACGTCTTAATATGAAGTAGAGATAATTTTCCGTATCAAAACAGCACATGAGCACTGAGTTAACCAGGATAGTTGCATTCAACTGTGGATGAATCTGCAATGCTAGATAACATCTGGGCTTTTATCCATTGTAGCATGCTTATTTTAGTTGCATGTAAACCGTTCGGATTCTCATCCATCGTTCAAGACCATGGCATGAAACATTCTGTACTAATATTATTTTATTTTTATATATATAAAGAAGCAGGGGGATAAGGTCGACACACAAAAGTGTGCCATTTATAGCAAATTTATTACATATCTCTCCGAGAAGTATAGAGATATGTTTGGGGAACGGGACTATAAAGTGCGTGGTCTATGGGTCGATGCTCGGGGGACTATTCCAAAGAAAATGGTGGAATTCTAGGACGAGGTCGGTATAGACCAGAATATATTGCCGAGGCTAACGGAGGAAATTATTATAGACTCTCTAGCCATCATTAACCACCGCATCTACAGTTAGACTTTGCGTACACACGTCTGTTGTCGAAAAGTGGAAAACAATAACAATACAAAATTATCTGTTTCATGATTTAATCTGTGCAATAATGTATTGTTTCCTCTTTCTTTGTTTATGTCAGTTCGATTGATTGGTAAGCTGTGTGTTAGCAACTTGACATTGTCGAGCAGCCCCACTGACAATTCTTTACAAATAAAGTGTTTCTCTCTCTAGAAGATTCGTTATTACATGTGCATCATTTCGATCTTTAGAACCATTTAAAAATACCATTACAAAATAATGGGCACTTTTCAGAAAATGATTATGATTCAACCTACAAACATGCCATCCATCTTGTCAAGTGTGATGTCTCCACTTTTGATCCTTTAAACCAAAATCGCTACAGTATTTCAAGTATTAACTCTTTTTCTAACAATGCATAAATTTCTTCATCTGCCGCTTTTGTGTTAAGGGCCTTTTTCCCAATATCTCAGAAGATCGCGAATCAGAGATATTTTGGTTGCAGATTATAATAGCAAATGAGAGGTAGAAAATTGCTAAAAGAATTAGGCCAAGTAAATATTGATATAAATTCTATAATCGATAACGAAAAATTGGATTTATTATCTGACTTCAACGGCCAGCATTGTTTTCATATAAAAATAACTGTTGTTACGGCTAATTTTAAGTAAAATAATTTAATTTTCAGAACCAGAAATGAGAAATTGCTGTAAGAAAAAAAGCATAGTCTTAAAATAATATTTCACCACATCTTTTGTGTTTACTATGCACTATTTGAGGGTCACAAAAAACTTTTTTTTTTGGATGAAGGAGGTCGCGACTACAAAACGTTTAAGAAGGCACTGGGCTAGATCCATTCGTCCTATGGAATCCTAGAACTTCTTCAGTGAAACAATGAAAAAGCCTGTGCATTATAGTAAAATAATTTGTTTACTTAAAAATTGGTATGAAAAATATTTTCTAGGCTTACAATTATGAGCAATGCATTATATTTCTTAGTGGAATATACAAGATGAATTGAATTCAATAGGAAATTTGTCTCTCATTATTTCAAATCTTTTTTTTTTAATATTAAATTTGTAAAATGGCACTAGTTAGATTTTTGAAAATAATTTCTCAAGGAATTATATGTTTTGAAATTCGATAAAAATTCAAAACCGGAAATGGTTTTAAAATTGGTTTATGTTTGAAGTCGAATTGTTATTATGTATGTACGAGATATGTATGAATTGGAAGAAGAAACAAAATGTATCTACTTCTTTTTCGCTCACACAACATTCTCTTACTGCAAATATCCACAAATTTAATTGACGAATTTTCCTTGAACCTGGAATCTTTAATAAAACTATTAAGTTGTCCTTAAGGGAAGGGATTAGCTCAGTGGTAGGCGCGCTGGACTAGCAATGCGGCGGTGCCGGGTTCCAGTCCAGCTGCTGCCCTTAGATTTTTTCTTCCTAGGAGCTTCTTACAGCTCACTGTGCGGTGATGGACAGTGTTGTCTGTAACGAGAGAACACTGTCCGGAGGCCGGCAGTGCACTGAGAAGGCTCCGAACTTTGGGGTAGCTATATAGGCCCAGAAGAGCTTTGGATAGCTTAGGGCTTGGTCCTTCCTCACGGACAATTGAATAAAAAAAAAAAAAA